>LPNX010024558.1:785255-870107 GCA_001517045.1 Pseudotsuga menziesii | reverse complement strand
TATATATATATATATATACATTAATTTATTTATTTTGAATAAATAAAGATAAAATATCTAAGTGAAGTATACATACAATTATGTGAAGTAATTAAAAAAAGAAATAACAGATAAACAAAAATTACTAAGTCAAAATCTATATATTTATTATTTTATAAACTAAATATATTAATAAGAATTATTTTCTAAACTCAAGTAGGAACTAATAGAAAGTTCCTAGTTATAAAAAATTATTAACTTCCAATATATATTACATATAAACCAAACTAAGAGTTATTTTCAAGAAAGTATTAAAATCTTGATTTAACTGAAGATAACCAACTCTCCATTTTCTAAAGAATATCTATAAAAGCAAGAGCTAAGAGAGGGGAAGGATCTAATCATTATTTCTGGATGGGATTGGAGAGAATGTCCAAACCCAGTACTTAGAGAACACATAGCCTAGATTCAAAATACCAGCAACCTCATGCTTAGGTGTTCTAGTTTTCTCTTGCATGTTGGAGCCAACTCGGGGGGATCTGATTAAGAACCAGGAATGGTTCCATGTCAAGGGTGGGAGGAATGTGGTAGTTCTGAGGTTATCTAGTTACAACTCGATAGGTCAGAAACAGAGTATTTCCTATTAATTTTGTGCTTGAAGTGTGTAGGGTGAGAGAGCTACTACAAGCCACACAACTACAAGTAAGAGGTTTACCCTAAACCATATTTTGTTTATGCTCTTAAATATGTTTATAGGTTGAGTTTTATAGTTACCAAGATCTACATTGAAGGATGCAAAATTATCCTTTATAAACTTGATAAAACATTTATTTTCGTGGATCCATTGACAGAATTATTTAGTCATGGTACCCTGGGTTCTGCTTAAAGAGATTTGTAGGGATAGGATATCTTTTACAAATGTTTTATGGTTTAGGTTAAAATCTAGGATTTATCTTCTCATAAATTTTATGTTAATCTCTTTCCAAACATTATGCACGATTTTGATTCCACACAAAACCCTCAACCATAGGAATCATAGATCCTAGAAACAACAACCGTTGAAAATCAAATAATTATTCAAACCATTTAAAATTTACACTTAGCACTATTTACAAATTATCCACACAAGGTTACAAACTTAAAACATTAAATAAATGAGTATAGGCCAACATTAAAATAGAATAGTGAACCACAGGTCGAATCTCTTGGAGTCCCAAGTCTACCTATCAGCATTTCCAGAATTACAAATCGGACCCATAAATCTATGCATAGTGTTGGCTGAAAGCCATGCTTAAATTATTTAAAAATAAATAGCCAACCATATAAGCGAACTAGGGTATCACGATATCCTCCTGCCAACCATCGAATCCCATAGAGTTTATATGCCATCCATCCTTTGGAAGGAGAGGCTAAGCTTCAAGCATTGGTATGACAATGTATCAGCGTGAAATTTAGATTAAATAAGAACACATATTTAGGGCTTTGCCCGTACTTCTGCAGAGAATCAAAACAAGCAAAGGATTTTCCACTCAATAGTAAATACAAACAAAATTAACCACAATTCCATTGTTAGCAATGGCACCGTTAACGCAGAATATATCCACCATAACATAATATATTTTCACCATTAATGCTTTGCCAAGAAATTTGACAAGACCACGATTCATAAATTAAAAAGCACATAGAGTAAGATTAAAGCACAATTCATTTTACCTCGACAGCGTTAGCTAAGGGATGGTGCAGAGACATTTAAAAACTTCAAATGCAGCAACTATCAGTCCGCAAAATACTTCCTCATTCACCCATCTATCAACATTTAAACCAATACAGAGTACATGATAGTGAACAACTACAACCTTTCATTTCCAGAGTTGGGTTTTGGGATAGGTTTTTCACCCATGATCAAAATTAAATTTACAAATTCGTCAAATGCCTGAACAGGCTCATAAAACACTAAACCCCATGAAATTCCTGACCACCGTTTCATTGACAAACCCTTGTAACTCCGAATATCAAGCCATTAAAACCACAAACATCGCATCCCCGAATCCTTTTTGAAAAGCATAAAGACCAACCTTAGTGAAGGTCACTTAAACATAGGCTTACCAAGTATTACCTGAGAGTCTTCCCTTCCTCAAGTTGCAGACCTGTTTATACGATGGGTCACCCTATCACAAAACCAAGAAAGGGTTTAGTACATGTTGCAGTAAAAGAAAAAAAATAGTGCCTTGGGGTATAAGCTACCTAGAGAGACACATACATGAGCAACAATGGTGACTTTGTAATCCCACGGTCCACGCCTTTTCCAAGAAAACATGGAGATCACTCCCCTCCTCCATTTTGCATGAAAAGAAGGTTTCAAACCAGAGAAATAATATTTATATGACCTAATCTAGCATGGAAGGAGACCACGAGGCCTTCACATGGCCTCCTTTAATGCTGCAACCACCTCCACTAATGTTTAAATCGACTTACCACTCTCTATATTCGTTAATTCTTCCTTGATTATATTTATTCCTTTCTCTATGCATACATAACCTTAGTTGTATTATTTTTAAAGCTTAAACATTTAATACTAGATCAAATTACTCCTTAAAACCATACACTCGGCATATGGTTGGTACCTAGCACCTGCAAACAACGAGTTCCTAATGTATTAGTTCATAACGAACTAAGTAAGCCCAAGTTCATAGGAGACCTTCATACCTTTTTGTGGAGTCATTATTAAATCCGGCCACTATTTTCCCTTTACAAGCAGAGGTAAGTTAGCCACGGAATTTGAGCTTAAACAAGACTAGGTTGTGTTAACTTAAACACCCATTATAAACCAGTATGAAGTAAGTAGCTAGAAAAGAAAAAATAAACACCAGTACATTATACAAATAAACAACATAATATCACCGTAAGAAAATAGGACATCATGCATTAATCCACGAAAGAAATCCAAACCAAAAAATACCAGTATCTCTTTTAATAGTCTTTACAATGTTGAGGTTAATTCTAGATGAACCTTAGATCTTAATGATTTTATTGACCATACAAAAAAAATTATTTTTCAAATTTTAAGGGACATTACAAGTGGTATCAAAGCCCAGTTTCAAACACTTAGAGACCTTCTGGGCTTGTTACTGAACATCCGCTGTAGAAATGTATTTTAAAAAATTTATTTGTGATTTCTAAACTAAATGTATAATATTGTTACTGACTATTTGAACTGTAGATATAAAGAGCAGTCTAAATCATGGACATAGAAGAGAACAACAGTCGACATGGGAACCTAAATTCCCTACCCCGAGAAGAAGAAATTGTGGTGGAACTGAATTCTGACTTAATGAAGACTATACAGAGTCTACAAGCATATCTACAGATTTTTAAGGATGAAAAAATGAATGAAAGGCGAGAACATAAATCAATAAATGAAGCTCTACTTTGGAGCTTGACAGGAGTAAACCCCCATAGACATCCCACCCACTCAACAAACAAATCCAAAGAAAATTGTCATCATAAAACAAGGACCAACAGTCTAAGAGAGGAGGGACGAGAACAACACACCCCTGTCTACATAGGAGAAGAGTATCAAAGCTCTTCCAGTGATGGCTCACCCTTCCCTTGTAAGAAAAGGCAAAAAAATGATGATAGCCTTCACGAACCACGTGGACAGCCTCAATTTTTCACCTTCTATGGGACCATGTGGCACTACCAAGAAGCCACCTAGGGGAATGACCAACCTGTGGATCTCTCCGCCAGACTACGCCTAACCTGTGGAAATCCTAACACTTATCTCCATACTTAGCCATTTTTACAAATATGCACTCCTATAGTACAATAATCCAAACACAAGAGACAAATGTATGTGGGCGTCCTGTCTTAACTAACGGTGTGTAATACCCATGTATAATATGATAAGACTTGTTACAACGATGAATGATGCCACATCTCGACAACTCATCTGAGACCTTGCCAAACTGGATACGCTCAAGATACAACCAAACCAACCATCTATTTGTCACCGTCGCATGTGCACGTTCGCCTGCTTGCAAAGACCATGCCAAGTCTCATCCACAAGTCGCAACCTCTCTCAACCTGCTGAAGCTCACTATGTCACTCTGTTGTTGCGGCCAACCAATGCCACTACCAAACTCTTGCACTGAGTCACCTTTCCAAGCCACCACTTGACTCGTCGAAGTCTACATACTCATCGCACTCTGACTTAGCAAAATTGGCTAACTATTGGACACCTTCCAACGGGTATCCGTTTGTTGGGTTCACCCTGCATGAACACACTGCTATCAACTCATCTAAGATGTTGGTCACACTCGTCATCATTGTTTTTGTTGCCAATGATACTCCCTGAACGACCCACATGCCAAGCGCTACCACCGCCAACGGAACCTTCCTAACTCTTCATTTTCGGGAGCATTCCCAAGAACGCCCAATGTTGTCGCACCTCTGACTTAGGCATTTTCCAAAACACCCCTTAGAGTCATCATGAGCCTTTGCTGAAACACACCTAGCCATCTTGTCTAGACCGCGTTGCTGAGCGAACCTCTCAAACGCACCGCAGAGGACACATCTAAAACCCACTACTAGACGCACCCTTCTGATCGCACTTCTGAGTGCACTTCTGAACGTTGTGCTGAGTGCACCTATGGGCACCTATGCTGAACTCTATAAAAGCCTGCCGAAGCTCATTGTAGCGAAATGCTTTGCTAGGGTTCTCCGCAAGCTCGTCTCATGTGAGCGCTTCATCGACTTTGTCGAACACGTATCTAAGCAGACGCCCTATGTGAGTGCACCTGAGCGCTTCTCCTTAGCACTTTATTGAAGCACACTACCAAGCACCTCCTAAAATGCACCTCGGGCACCTCTACCAGATTCCCATCAATGGTTTCCGAAGCACACCTCTGTTGAGTGCTCCATCAACACTTACCAAAGCACACCTCTATTGAGCACTCCTTGGGCGCTTCTGCCAATGCCCATCAAGACTTGTCAAAATGCACCTCTGCTGAGAGTGTGTTGTTTTTCCCATTGGATCTCATCTGCCTTAGCATGTTCCAAAACTCCATATGCCTTATCCCTTGCCAAAAATCAATCTTCCTTAGCACTCTATTGGAGCGCGCTTCCTGGGCACACTCTTGGAACTAGCATAGCACCTTAGCACACTTAGAGCACTCCACTAAGTCTCTTGAAACCAAAACACACTTGGTGCACTTAGCGCACTTAGTGCACTTCCTAGCGCATTGTTGCAGGACGCTTCCATAGGACACTCCTAAAACCGTCTTAATGCACTTGGCGCACTTAGCTCACTTGGCGTACTTAACACACTTAGCACACTCATGAACCTACGAAGAGCTCTATCCTGGGCGCTCGTCCGTGGAGCACGCCTCCCAAATGCCCATATACAACACACCTGCCAAGTTTGCTAGCTGCGCAACTATGGCAGCATGTCTCTCCTGAGTGCTTTACAGAGCGCTTCCTCTAAGGGAGAACCTCAGTTCAACTCCAAGTGACTTCTCAATTTCTGCCTATGTTTTTTGCTAGCCTTCATTTGTCATTTTATACGCTTGAGTGCTCTTATAATGCAGACCATCATTCCCACCTAGTCGAATTGCCCAAATGACCAACCTTGGAGCGCTTAGCCAACATGGGCACCATTTTGACTAATGCCCCCACCCAACCGCCCAATAAACCACTGGGGGTGCCCACAACCCCCATGATGTGTACAACCCTTAGTCATTTTCTTAATCAAGTACCCACCTCTACTTGGCCCAATGAGCATTTCTCTAAGTGTCAAGGGAAACCCATGTTCACAAATGAAAGTGGCCATAACAGACTCCCCCACTTGAATGGTTGTCATCCTCGACAACATAGTCATGAACATCCAATTTTCATGAAGCCAATTTCATTGTTGTTATCTCCAACCGCAACTCATCCTAGTTGTCACATCAACTTAATTCATTTTGGTGCTGCAACCTCATCATGCTCTGTCCATGTTATAACCCCCATGAGTGAACTAGCTGGGTCGCGACTCCCAACCAATCTGTCCTTCATGAGATGAACCGCATGTTCGGTCAACAACTCCTCCACTTTTTTGTCCCCATTCAACCTTGTTGAACGTGAAACAAAGTTCAAAACTCCACCTCCAAAACTTTCCTAAGACACCCTGCTCGGCACCAAGCCCACCCAAGCGTCATGTCCTCCAGTCTTAATTTTGTTTCCATTTTCATCCTGCCTACACACTCCTCCTGGTTTTTATCCTAATGAAACCTCTGCCTCAAGCAAAGACAAAAATGACTCACTGTGCTTTCGTCCTCCGTAGCCTCCTTTCATAAGGCCTGCTACCTTGGCTAAGAAACACTTAGCTTGTTGAGCGTACCTCATCGAATGCTCTACAAATCACACTTCCTAATGCCCCTACTTAGCACACTTGTTGAGCGCTCCTCCTGGACACAGTATTGAGTGCTTCCCTGAGCACACTGCCTGGATTCACCTATTGAACGCACTTCTGAGCGCACCTTCCTAGCACACTGTTGAGCACTCTACATGGGAGTACCTATGAGCACACTTTCCTGGGAGCACTGTTGAGTGCACCCTATGAACTCTCCTCTCTATTTACCAAGTTTTGATGCTTCACCACACCTCCTTAAAAATCTCCTTGCCTTCTATTTTCACAAGCCATCTCCAATGACTCATGTTGCCTCCTACACTTTCGTTCTGCAACAAGATTCCTTCATCTACACCATCCACCATCTTTCAGCGCTTCTGAATATTTTGGAAATTCACTTGACTTAGCCAAGTTTTTGTCGAAATGTTATTATCTTAGCAGCAACCTTTCGCAAGCCTAGCACAGGACATCAATTTGCTAAATTACACCAAACTACTGCAACAACTATGTCAAGGTGTGCTTTCTGGCAGGTCTGCACGACACCATCATTGTCAAACTTGTCATTTTCACTAGCCTCTGTAAAGTTCTGTTAGCATTCCAAATCAACCTTGGAAGTCTGCATGCCTTGGGCATCCACCCACTTGCTCCTCATGTCTCTTGGCGCACCCATCCGTTCGAACCAAATTCCACTGCTACTTCTGAAACTTCACAAGTCTTTGACGTATTCTTCATGATGCACCTATCGTTGTGTGCCTTCCTTGGCACTCTCCAAAACGTGGGCTAAATTGCTCCTACGGAAGCACTCTCCTTCCCAACTGCTCCCAATTGAGTCACTATCGCAACCAAAGTAGGGCACTCCTTGTGAGCACCCAACCACTCCACAACCATAGCTACAACCATCACCATGAAACCACCTTTCCTACCTTCACTACGAAAACGGATCTGATACCATGCTTTCCAAAATGGTGAAGAGACAACTCCAAGAAACATAGCTCTAATACCATCTGATGTCCAAGAAATGGTGAAGAGATAACTTCACTGCGAAATCGGATTTGATACCATTTGTTTCCCAAGAAATGGTGAAGAGATAACTTCACTACGAAAGTGGCTTTGATACCATCTGTCACGAACCTCATGGACAGGCTCATTTTTTCGCCTTCTGCGGGACCACGCGGCACTTCCCGGATGCCACCTGGGGGCATGACCAACCCGTAGAGCTCTTTGGCAGAATACACCTAACCTGTGGAACCCCTAACACTTATCTCTATACTTATCCATTTTTACAAATATGCACTCCTACAATACAATAAGCCAAACACAAGAGACAAAAGTATGTGGGTGACCCGTCTTAACTGGCGGTTCCTAATACCCATGTATAATATGATAATACTTGTTACAACGATGGAGGATACCACATTTGGACAACTCATCTAAGAGCTCTCCAAATTGGCGACGCTCAAGATACAACCAAACCATCCATCTAGTTGTCACCATCCCATGCACACGTTTGCCTGCTTGCCAATACCATGCCAAGTCTCATCCACGAGCCGCAACCTCTTGCAACCTACTAAATCTCACTTAGTCTCTCTATTGCTGCGTCCAACCAATGCCACTTCCAAACTCCTTCATTGAGCCATGTTGCCAAGCCACCGCTTGACTCACCGGATTCTACATACTCGTCACACTCTAACTTAGCCAAATTGGCTAATAGTTGGACACCTTCCAATGGGCATACATTTGTTGGGATGCACTCTCCATGAGCGCACTATTGCTGACTCATTTGATATGTTAAGAACACCCGCCATNTAGCCAAATTGGCTAATAGTTGGACACCTTCCAATGGGCATACATTTGTTGGGATGCACTCTCCATGAGCGCACTATTGCTGACTCATTTGATATGTTAAGAACCCCCGCCATCATCGTTTATGTTAGCGATGCTACTCCTTGAATGACCCTCATGCCAAGCGTTGCCACCGTCGCCAGATCCTTCTTGAATCTTTGCTGCTAGGAGAGTTCCCAAGAACGCTCAACTATACCGCACCTTTGACTTAGGCATTTTCCAAAACACCCCTTAAAATCAACGTGATCCTTTTCTGAAACACACCTAGTTGTCTCATTTGTAATGTGCTACTGAGCACACCTCTCGAACGCACCGCGGAGGACACATCTAAAAACCACTGCTAGATTCCCCCTTTCGAGCGCACTTCTGAATGCTATGCTGAGAGCACCTACGGATTCCTTCGTCAATCTATACCGAAGCCTGTTGAAGCTCGTTGTCGCAGAGCACTTTTCTAGGGCGCTCCCCAAGCTCACCTCATGTGATCTCTTCATTGAGCACACCTAAGCGCTTCTCTTTAGCACTCTATGGAAGTGCACTACTAATCACCTCCTAAAACACACCTTAGGAACCTCTAGAAGATGCCTATCAATGGTTTCTAAAGTGCACCTCTGTTGAGTGCTCCGTCAACACTTTCCAAAGTGCACCTCTACTGAGTGCTCCTTGGGCGCTTATGTCGATTCCTGTCAAGACTTGCTAAAACACACCTCTACTGAGCGCGTGTTGTTTTTCCTTCCAGAGCCCGTCTACCTTAGCACTTGCCAAAAATTTGTCTACCTTATCCCTTGCCAAAACTCTGTCTGCCTTAGCACTCGATTGGAGCACACTGCCTAGGCGCACTCCTGGAACCAGCGGAGCGCCTTAGCGCACTCGACACAGTTAGTGCACTCCACTGAGTCTCCCAAAACCAAAATGTACTTGGTGCACTTAGCACACTTCCTAGCGCATTGTTGGAGCACACTTCCTTAGTGCACTCCTGGAACCGGCTTAGCGCACTTGGCGCACTCCTGAACCTGCAAAGCGTTCTATCCTAGGCACTCTTCTACGGAGCTCACCTCACAAATGCATGTCTATGACACCCCTTCCAAGTTCACTAGCCATGCAACTATGGCAACACGTCTCTCCTGAACGCTATACAGAGCGCCTCCCCTAAGGGAGAGCCTCAGTTCAACTCCGAGTGACTTCTCTGATTCCACCTATGTTTTTGGCTAGCCTTCATTTGTCATTTTATACACTTGGGTGCTCTTATAATGTGTATCGTCGTGCCCACCTAGCTGACTTTCCTAAATGACTAACCTTGGAGCGCTTAGCCAACATGGGCTTTGTTTTGACCGATGCCCCCATCCAACCACCCAACAAATCGTCGAGTGTTTCCCATGACCCCTACGATGTGGCCAACACTTAATGATTTTCTTGATCAAGTGCCCACCTCTGCGTGGCCCAACGAGCATTTTTGCAAGTTTCGGGGGAACCCCACGTTCGTTAACGTAAGTGGAAATAACATCATTGGCCATTTACAACTTGAATGGAAAGGCAGTCAGGTGGTGGAGAGAACTGAAACATACTAAGAGGGACAAAGTAAAGGATATCATATGGAGTACTTTCAGCAAATATTCCATGAAAAGTACATTTCCGAAATATTTCTATGACAGAAAATAAAAGAATTCCATGAATTAAAGATGGGCTCCCTAACTATGGATGACTTTATCAGCATATTTTTAGTTCTGCTACATTATGTACCTTACATAAAAGATGAAAAGGTCAAGATACAACAATTTTTGGGGTGTCTCCCTCCAAATTTTTGAGAGAGAATTGAGTTTGACATGCCCAAAACTCTAGACACCACTTTGCACAAGGATAGACTTTGTTATGAACATGGAAAACTGAGATAGGAAAATGTGAACAGAAATCAAGACAGATTTATGTCCTTCTCAGACAACCAAAAACCTGATTTTAAGGCACCACCATATAGAAAACAGAATAATAGTTTCCCAACTAACAAAAATTTCAACAAACCTAGTGCACGGCCAAATGTTCCTGCACCAAATGCTAACAACCCAGCAGTAAATGGAGGAGCCAAGGCTGCCCGTTGTAGGTTAGCTACTGGAAATTTCAAGGGCCCAATTATGCCATATATTTCCCAAACAAGACCGATGGAGTCCTACACAACTTACAAGAAAACTCAACAGTAGAAGACATGGCTAGGACACCTAGGATCTATGCAGCACTAGATGATCGACAAGCAGAACATTGGGCCACTATGGTCGAGATATAAGTTAAAGTTTTGAATGCATCTATTTCAATTTTAATTGATCTCAGTGCTTTCCGGAGCTATGTTTCCCCCAAGATTGTCGACACATGTAAACTAAACAAAGAGAAACATGAGAAACCATGGATGGTACAGCTAAACACTGGTACAAAAAGGAAGGTTTCAAAACTAGTAAAAGAATGTGAGATAGACATGAATGGTTTTCCAACACGATAGACTTAAATATATTACCCTTAGGATCGTATGATGTACTTATAGGCATGGACTTGTTGGAACATAACCATGTCATGCTTGACTATTTAAACAAGTCAATATTATGCACAGACAACCAGGGGAATCAAAGAAAGATTCAGGGCATACCCAAGAAGGTTTTTATTTGACAGATATTTGCCCTACAAGCAAAGAAATGCACAAGGAAGGGTTGCAAACTTTTTACAGTTAACATTCAAAATGTAGAAGCTGAGAGAGAACAACAAATTGAAGACTTTCTAGTTCTCATAGGCTTCAAAATTTATTTCTCAAAGAAATACCAAGACTACCACCCAAGCGAGACTTATACTTTTCCATAGAATTAACACCAGGGTCAGTACCAGTTTCAAAATCCCCATACCGCATGAGCGCACCAAAGTTGGTGGTGCTCAAGTTATAGTTATAGGAATTGATAGAGAAGGGTTATATCCTACCTAGTGTGTCTCCCTAGGGAGCACCTGTACTCTTCATAAAGAAAAAGGGCGTTACGATGCGAATGTGCATCAATTACCGACAGTTCAACAAGATGACCATCAAAAACTGTTAACCACTCCCTAGGATCGATGACTTGTTTGATCAAGCTGGATGAGAAAAGATCTTTTCAAAGATCGACTTGCGATATGGATACCACCAGGTAAGGATCTGTGATGAAGACATACACAAGACCGCATTTCGAACTTGATATGGACATTATGAGTTTGTGGTAATGCCTTTTGGGATAACCAACACACCAACTAATTTTATGTGCATGATGAACACGATTTTTAGTAAATACCTGGATAATTTTGTTTCTTATTTATAGATGATATAATAATTTACTCAAAGAGTAGGGAAGAACATGAGGAACATCTCTGAATAGTATTATGAATATTGCGAGAACACCAAATTTACACCAAGTTTAGCAAGTGTGGTTTTTACAAACCACAGGTACTACACCTAGGTCACATCATTTAAGAAAAAGGGATAGTCGTCGACCCAAAAAATATTAAACCTATCGAGGAATGGCCTACCCCTACTTGTGTCACAGACATTAGGTCATTTCTGGGACTAGCTAGTTATTACTGGAAGTTCAATGAGAAATTTTCAAGGATTTCTTATCCCATGGCTGCCTTACAGAAGAAGGAAAACAAATTCCTGTGGATGACCAAATGTGAAGAAATATTCCAAAATCTAAAAAAAATTCTGACTACCACACCTATACTACGAATTGTGGATCCCGATGGGGATTTCGTTGTTTGCACAGATGCGAGCAAAGAAGGACTTGGTGGAGACCTCATTCAAAATGCATACGCAAACTATTAGGAATCATAGAAATTAAAAGAACACGAACAAAACTATCCCACACATGATCTTGAACTAGCTGCCATCATCCACGCCTTGAAGATGTGGAGGAACTACCTCATGGGGAAGAAGTTCCTCTTAAATACAGACAACATGAGTCTAAAGTATTTATTCAACCAGCCAGATTTAAATTCCAGGAAAGCCAGATGGTTGGCCTTCCTTAGAGAGTACCACTTCGAATTAAAGCAGATAAAAGGAAAGGAAAACAAAATCACCGATGCTTTAAGTCGACGAGCTCATATGTTGTATGAGTTAACTTTGAGTCAAACCGATTCAGACTTTCACGATACGATTAGAACGGAAAGCAGGGTTGACCGTTTCTATGTTGAGGTCCTTAAAAATATTTAGGAGGATAGGTTATTCGCACAATAGAAGGAATATAAAGTAGACGAGTCAGGATTGTTGTGGTCCAAAGAGAGACTCTATGTCCTGGATTGAGGAGACATTAGGTCCAACATTCTAACAAAGTTTCATTGGAATCCCTACTCGAGGCATTTGGTATATCAAAAGATGATATCGACAGTGAAGAAACACTTTTTCTAGCCTAAGTTGAAGACCAATATAGCACTATTCATCACAAAATTCCAAGAGTTCCAATTGGTCAAATCAAAGCACCAACAACCTTAAGGGTTGTTACAACCTTACCCATTTCAGAATGAAAATGGGAGATTATCAGTATGGATTTCATTATGGGATTACCAAAGAGAAAAAAACAGAATGATTCCATTTTTGTAGTAGTCAATAAGTTGTCCAAAGCATCACACTTTATTCCGGTAAAGTCTACATACAAATTGTTCCAAATTGCAGACATTTTCCTAAAGGAAATATTTCTATTGCATGGGATACCCAAGAAAATCATCTCAGATCGAGATACAAAATTTACCAGTAAATTCTGGAGATCCTTATTCTTTCTCTTAGAGACAATTAAATTTCAATACCACCTACCGCCCGCAGATAGACGGACAGACAGAACAAGTAAATCAAATCTTGGAGGGCATACTTAGAATGTATGTAATGATCAATCCCACAAAGTGGGAGGATTACTTGCACCGCAGAATTTTCATACAACAATGGGTACCAGACCTCCGCCAAAATCAGTCCCTTGGAGGTACTCTATGGCAGAAAGTGTAGGACACTGGTAGACAGACTCATGCTAGGGACATATTTACTGAAAGAACTAGAACAATTAGTCACCAAAGTGCAACATAACCTAAAATAAGCACAGGACCACCAAAAACGTGATGTAGGTAAAAAGAGAAAAGATCAAGAATTCCAAGTTGGTGAACATGTTTATTTAAAAGTAAAGGAAAAAAGAATCTCATTGAGCCTGGGGAGGTGTGGAAAGTTGGCACCAATATTTTGTGGACCCTTTGAGATACTGGCCAAGAAAGGGCCAGTGGCATATGAATTAGCTTTACCTGCTCACGTAAAAGTCCATAATTGTTTTCACGCATGTTTATTAAAGAAATATGTCTATGATACTAAACATGTGATTGATTGGTCCTTGCTACAGGTGGAACCTTAAGGGGATTTTATGCCAGACCCCCTTCACATTTTGGACAAAAGGGAAGTACATCTCAAAAAGTGAACTATCATCCAACTAAAAGTACAATGGAATCACTTTGGGCCCGATGAGGCCACATGGGAGAATGAAACCACCATGAAAGAGGCTTACCCCGCCTTGTTTCATGATTTCATTTCTAGTCCCTAGAACACCGGGACAATGGTTTTCTAGGGGGGAGGGATGTAATATCCTGAATTTTTTTACCTTGATTATATTGGGCATAAACCCATGGTCCTCGCCTTTTCCAAGCAAACAGGGAGCTCGCTCCCCTCCTCCATTTTTGTATGCAAAGAAAGTTTCAAACCAGAAAAAATAGTTTATATGGCCTAATCCAACATGGAAGGAGACCACAAGGCCTTCACATGGCCTCCTTTAATGCTGCAACCACCTCTACTAATGTTTAAATCGACTTACCACTCTCTATAGTTGTTAATTCTTCCTTAATTATATTTATGTCTTCCTTTATGAATGCATAACCTTAGTTGTATTATTTTTAAAGCTTAAACATTTAATGTTGGATAAAATTACTCCTTAAAACCATACACTCAGCATAGGGTTGGTACCTAGCACCTACAAACAACGAGTTCCTTATGTATTAGTTCATAATGAACTAAGTAAGGCCAAAATTCATAGGAGACATTCATACCTTTTTGTGGAGTCATTATTAAATACAACCACTCTTTTCCCTTTAGAAGCAAAGGTAAGTTAGCTATGACATTTTAGATTAAACAAGACTAGGTTGTGTTAAGTTAAACATCCATTATAAACAAGTATGAATTAACTATCTAGAACAACAAAAAAAAACACCAGTTCAATATACAAATAAACGACATAAATATCACCGTAAGAAAATAGGACACCATGTATTAATCTACAAAATAAATCTAGACCAAAAAATACTAGTATCTCCTTTAATAAGTCTTTACAATGCTGAGGTTAATTCTAGACGAACCTTAGATATTAATAATTTTATTAACCATACAAATTTTTTTCCGTATTTTAAGGGACATTACAAGCAAATCAGGAATGTGGAAAAATGAAGTTGTTGAATACCTATGTTATGAATTAAATGGACAAGTTGTTTTTGTAAATTTGAATAGATATTGCTTAAGAAATAACAATGGATGAAATAGAATATTATATGATGATATTTTGAGTAGCAGTACTAATATGCGCTCTGAGTGTGTGTAGTGGCAGGTAAGACAGTTTATCGACTGAATCATAGAGGGATAAAATGGGGTTGTAGAGGATGGGAAATACACACATGGGGGTACGACGACGGATTGTCGGCTCCCAATAGCATTCCACACATGAGTGGAAATTCCTTTCATATTTTCTCAGGTGGTGTGATGTCGTATAGGTGAGACCGTAATGACTTGGTCACCTATGACGTTGTCGATGGGTGCACAGTAAGAATGATATTTACTCCTTTACGTCATTAATGTCACATAGAGTGTAGAGGATTTGTTTATGGTAATGGTTCCTACACCACTATAGGAACTCTCTGCACAATAGAAAGAGGAAATTATTGTCGAAAGGGACCTTAGATGTGGTACCTAGACAATCACGGGAAAATGATTTATGGAAATATTTTGCATTGGACATATAGTTATGCATTAGTTTGTTTTTTTTCATAAAAATGATTTATTGTAATTAAAAAGATGAGGAATAATTAGATATGGAGAAAATATGGACTAGGGGACATTATAGTGTTAACTACACTTGCATCCACTGATTTAGGGATTGAAATCCTAGCATAAGGGAACATATAGGAGCAAATTGATATATGTGCACTCTCGTGTGGGAATGACACATGGATGGGTGAATAATAATAATGAGAAATTACATAAAAAGAGTATGTATGCATGGATCAGCATGTGTCATGGGGTATTTTTCTATTTAATAAAGGGGAAAGGAAGGGAAAGGGGGATCTTAGCGCCTTAGTTCTAGATGAATTTCATAATGGAAATTGAATTTTGAAGTGTGATTTATATGAGTTTAGCTTGAAAGTGTTCTGGAGAGGGGGATCTCTTTTATGCATGTTTGCTAGTGTGTGTGCTCTACAACCCCATTTTCTCAAGGGAATAAGAGTAAGAATATTACTCCCAGTGTGGTAGGGAGGTAAATCGAGGGTTTAGTTGGTAATTTTGGCAAGATCATGGAATGTCTCGAGTGGAAACAACTTCACAAGTCTCCACCATTAGCTGGATCGACCTTCAGAATCATGTTCATTTCAATTTTGTTTTAAGTTTCGTTGAAGTCTTATGGAAGGAATTATTCATGTAATGAGTTCTATGCTGCAATTTATGCTTAAGAAATGGTAAAATTATAAATATTTAAATAAGTTTTTAGGTAGGCCCTAGAGGGGCACTACACTTTATTTCTTAAAAAACATGATTTTTTAATAAATGTCATTTGTTTAATAATTCGAATCAACAAATTATGCACATTCTAAATAATCCCACTTTTTAATAAATTGTGCACGCAATTGGTATGAGGAAGAGCTTAGTACTCGTCATTTTTAAAAATCACAACTTTAAAAAAAACATTCTTTCTTAAAAAATGTGACTTAAAAAAATTGTTTAATCAATTGAATTAGGAAAGTATGCGCATTCTTGATAATCACACATTTGTATGCATTGCACACACAATTAGTAATAGGAAGATATTACTTCCCTTCATTTTTAAAAGTCGTGACTTCTAAAATAATTATTTATTTCTTAAAAATCAGGTTTTTTTTAGAAAACATGATTTATTTAATAAGTGGAATAAAAAAAGTATGCACATTCTAGATTAAAAAAAAAAATAGGTTTTACACACAATTATTAAGAGAAATAAATCAGTACCTGTTGTTTTAAAAAATCACGACTTCTAAGAAAATTACTTTATATTTTAAAAACATAACTTTTTAACAAACGACATTTGTTTATTTTTTTGAATCAACAAAGGATGCACATTCTACATGATCACACCTTTTTAACGTGAAATTGGTATGAGGAAGATCTTAGTGCCCTTAATTTTGAAGTATCACATTTTGATGCAAACAAGTTCGACCTAAATGGTTGGGTTTGCAAATCAAAATGCACAACAGAAACAAAGTGAACACCCACAAAAAGAACACACAGAAAAATGCCAATATTTATGGCTTCTATTAACCTCAAAGATGAAAATTTGCATAAAATATTACCCTCAGATTCAATGATCTGTTACACAATCGAAACAATTGTTACCTACAATATTCACAGTAACATACAAGACTTAGGGACAACATCCCCCTTCTATATTTAAATCCTCTATATATAGAAATCTTGGCTTAATCGAATCTTCTTCTAGAATCTCCTGGAGAATTCTTGGAAGTTTGGCTCTTCCCCAGATATCACCAACAATTGCTTTGGCTCCTTGTTCCATCTGTTCCAATCCAACTACCACCATGTTATATCATTTATTTTTGAAACTACCTCTACAACAACGTTGTTTTTGTTAAACTTGGCGATTTTAATCCATTGGTCATTGGTCGAATACTTTATTGACTTTGACTTCTTTTCTCTGACACTTACTTTTCGGTCCACCCCTTTCAACTTACCTTTACCTTGATTAATTCCTCTTTCATTCGGCCATTCGAATTTCTTATCTTCGACTATACTTTTCAGGGATTGGGATGTTAATGCATCATCCTACATGGGTTGAAAGAAACCCGACTTCTCCATTAGTTGGTCAAATTCATCGGCTAAAATATAGGTGGCTTGTTCAATTTACTTTCCTTCCCACCGAAGTAGGTACTATTCCTTTTCTTACTTCATGTCCAAACAGCAACACGTTTCTCCATCACTTCTGTAATTTATTCATCTAATTGACTTGGTATCTGCTCCTTCCAGTCGATAGTTAATTCTTCCCCACCAGTCGATCCTTATTCATACTTGTACAAGTTGGTAACATTGAACGTCAATGAAATTTTAAACTCTTATGGAAGCTCCAACACATAAGTGTTATTCGATATCATCTTAAGAATCCTACAAGGACCAATATTTTCAACTTCATCTTATTATACGTTCCTCGAGGGAACCTTTCCTTCCTGAGGTTACCATAAACCAAATCACATTCCGCAAATGAATGCAATCATCTAAGATGATATTCTCTTAGCTTATAAGTTTTTTTTCTCTTTTCCAGTCATCTCCTCGCATGTTCGTGCACGTCCTTCATGTGCTCTACAAACGACTCAATGTCTGCACTCTTCTACATTTATGTCAGCAAATCTTCCAAATCGACCAATCCATGTGGAATTATCCCTTACATAATTTGGCATGGACTCATTCCTGTCGACCAATTCACTGAGTTGTTATATGCAAATTCTACTTGCACCAACACATTCTCCCACTATTTTGGTTGGTCATATGTCAAACACCTTAACAAATTTCCCATGCTTCTATTTACAAACTTTGCATATCCATCATCCTATGGGTGATATACAGAGTTGAGCTGCAACTTGGTGTCTACTTTCTTCCACAAGGTCCTCCAAAAATTACCCATGAACTTAGTATCTCTATCTGAAGTGATACTCTTCGAAAATCCATGCAACCTTACAACTTATTTGAAAAATAAAACAACAATGTTCATGGAATCACTCGTTTTCTGACATGGAATGAATTGTTCCATATTTGAAAATATGTCGACTACCATGAATATCGAGTCATTACCCTGTTGCATCTTTGGAAATCCAAAAACAAAATACATACTAAGGTGATCCCACAGAACCATTGGCACTAGAAATGGCATGTACAACCCTACATTCTGGCTTCTCCCCTTAGCATGTTGGCATACTCTGCATTGTCAAACCCACTTATGCATGTCTGTCGAAAGTCCTAGACAATCATATCTTTCCTTGACCAATTCTCTAGTCTTGTCGAATCAAATTTGAGTCTCATTGATCCACGGGGTATACATAATCGATGCCCCTTAAACAAATATCCTTCTTGAACAAAATAGTCCATGTATGGGCTCTTATCAATACTCCATGGATCTGTTGATTCCTTCCATGCATCTTTAAAGTCTTTATTGGTTTCATATTCTATCTTCACTCACTATAAACATTTCATCTGAACAGTCGACATGTTCAGCAATGTCCTCCTTTGGCTTAATGCATTGACAACCTTGTTCATCTTACCTAACTTGTGCTTGAAAAGGTATAACTCTATAGGAATTATACCCATTTAATATGCATTTGGTTCATCTTGGTTTGAGTGTTCAAATACCTCAAATCCTCATTATCGTTATACAACATAAATTCTTTTGGAAATAGATAGTGCCTCCATTTCTTTAATGCCTGAATACTGGTATAAAACTCATGGTCATAGACTGAGTGTTTTCACTTCAATTCATCCAAATTTTCACTAAATAATGTGGTTGCTTGACCGTCTTGTCTCAACACTACCCCAATCACTACTCCACTAGCATCATAATCAACTTGAAACACTTTCTCAAAGTGGGGAAATCTAACATTGGTCTCTCTGTCACCTTCTGCTTCATCTTCTTGAAATATTGTCAAGTTGATTCCATCCACTTTAACTCACCCTTCCTCATGCACGTCATCCATGGTTCACATATTCAACTGAAATCCCTAATGAACTTCTGATAAAAAATGGCAAGTCCATAAAAACTTCTCACTTTCGTCGCGCTAGTTGGTTTCAGCCATTCTAGTATAGCCTTGACCTTGTATGAGTCCATCAACAACCCTTGTCGAGAGATTACAAATCCTAGATATGTTAACTCTCTCTTCATGAAAGAGCACTTCTTCCAATTCACCAACAACTTGTCCTCCTGTAGTCACCACAACATTTTTCGTAGGTGTATCACGTGTTCTCCTTTGGTCCAACAAAAAATTAGTATATCGTCAAGATATATTACGATGCATTTTCCCAATTATAGTTTTATTATGCCATCCATCATCCTCGTGAACGTTTTGGGTGCATTCATCGACCCAAATGGCATGACCAACCATTCATACAACCCCTCCTTCATCTTGAAGGTTGTATTCCTTTCATCACCTTCCTGGATCTTGATATGATGATAGCCACTTTTTAATTCAATCTTCAGGAAGTATCTGGATGCACTGAAACAGTCAATCATATCATCCATCCTCGGTAATGGAAACCTATACTTAATAGTAATCTTTTTAGCGACCCTTGAGTCAGTGTACATTCTACACTCTCCTCCTTTCTTAGGTGAAAGTACAGTTGGTGCTACACACAAAATTAAAATTTCCATAATCAATCCTTTGTCCAACAACTCCTGGACTTGTTGGTTCATCTCAACATTTTCTGTTGGTGTCATTCTATGTGGATCCTTTTTTGGAAGACTCAACCCCAGAATCAAGTCGATCTGAAGTGATATACTCCTTTTTAGCGATAATCCAATTGGTAGGTCATTGACTAATATGTATCGAAATTCCTTCAATACCTCTCTGATTTCAGTAGGGATATATTCTGTTGGCTACTCCACACTAATCCCTTTTGGAAAAATGGTGAATAAACACTCATGCTTCTCCTCTTCCTTCAATAATTCTTTAGTCAATCACATCAATACTCTTTTCTCCTGGTAATTGTTTTTCCTTCTCTCGTCATCCTCATTCTCCTGTAATGGAACCAACTTCCATCGAATACCAACATTCCATACTGTAATTGTATTAGCATGGACATCGTAGAAAATATTTTGGTTTTACTACCACGATCATCCCAACAATAGATGTAAATAATCCATTGGGATCACATCATAAAACACACTATCCTCTAGTCGACTAATCTTGAAAATGATTAGAAATTGTCGGGTCACCATCACATGGTTCCCCTTCTGTAACCAAAACACCCTATATTGTCTCAAGTGTGGTTGACACTTCAAACCTAACTTCTCAATGACTTCCATCAAGACCAAATTCTCTGCACCTCTCCCGTCAACTATTTTAAAACAACATATGTCGTTGATTTTTACCCTTGTCTAGAAAATAGATTTCTTTTGCACCAGCTCATGTTCCTCTTGTCGGTTAGATTGAACCAACGTACACCTGGTCATGAGATTATGACCTCCTTCTATATTTTCTTCATCTTTACCACTTTCAACTGTCGAACTTGTCTTTGCATTGGATTTTTCACCAACTTGACACCTCATCCCTAGCTGGTTCTCCATGTACAAATTCTCTAGGCACTCATAGGCCTTATGTATGACTTCATAACACTTGCAGCAGACTACAATCAATCTACTTATCCCTCTTTCATCGGTAGTTCTTCTTCATTTGTATACACCTCTTCCTCAAATCTCTCCACCCTCTCATTGATAATCTAACATGGTCTCCTTAGTTGAATCCTACTTTTTTCATCAATTGTCTTCAATGACTTCCCTTTTTGTCCCGTTTCTCTATCCCTTGGTGGGAGCAGTCCTTCCACCCCTAGCAGCCAATTTTCCTCTGGTTTCCACAAGTTTTCTTTTCAAAAAAATTTCTGCCTTCAGGGCTAGATGGTACACTTCCCTCACTTTCCTAAATATCAACAATCTCAACTCGTCCTGACTTATGTATTCCAATTCATTTACATATTCTTCCAACACTTCTTATCCTTCATAAGAATGTCCTGGATGAATCGGTAATCTATAAAATTATTATTGAACTCCTTCATAGACATATCCTTCTGTCCAAGATATGCATCTTCTTATACAAAGAAATCATGTAGTTGGTAGGGAAAAACTTTTATTTAACTTGGCGACCACTTTATCCCAAGCCTTTATCTTTTCTTTCCCATTCTTTACTTCGTCTTCTTGCACATTGTCCCACCATAGTGAGGCCTATAATTTCCTATTCAAGAAAGCGGGTTTTACCCTTTTGGGGCGGTCTATTTATTCCATGTCAAAGTATTTCTCCATCTCCCTAACCCATTCTATCAACTTTTATGGGTTCATACTCCCTGAGAAGGTAGGCACATTCATGTTAGCCTTACCTATCATATTCGATAGAGCTTTCGACCATTTATCTTCTAGTTCATCTAACTCCTCTTCTTTTTCCTAATCCTCTCTATCCTCAACTTCCTTATCACTATGGTCAAGAGTTTCGATACCATATCCTCGTCGTTTCACCTCCTTCATGATTGCTAAATCATTATTTAGTGTCCTCATCATCTAAACACATTCTTCAAATGTCTCATGGTCGATAGTGACCCGTGTACCTCTACTTTGTCTTCTACCATGGACATCAACGTCTCTCTAAGCCATTTATCCCTACTTAGACGACCAAATCACCACTTCCACGACTCTACCCAACCGCATCTGGAGTCATACTCCTCTCATCCAATCACAATTGGACTCTTCATGCAAGATAACTTCTCATTCTGATACCAATTGATACGATAGGGCCGATCTGAATGGTCAGGTTTTCATATCAAAGCGCACATTTAGAAACAAAGTGAACACCCACAAAAAGGAAACACATAAAAATACCAAGGATTTTGGCTTCTATTAACCTCAAAGATTAAAATTTACATAAACTATTACACTCAGAGTTGATGCTCTATTACTTAGTCAAAATTATTGTTACCTACAATATTCACAGTAACATACAAGACTTGGGGATAACATCTCATTTTCTATCATCAAATCCTCTATATATAGCATTCCTATCTTGATCAAATCTTCTTCTAGAAGAACCTGGAGAATTCTTGGCAGTTTGGGTCTTCCCTAGATATCACCTCCAATTTCTTAGGCTCATTGCACCATCTGTCCTGCTCCAACTAGCACCATGTCAGCTGTTATATATTCGCAACTACCTCTGTTATGGCATTGTTACTATTACACTTATTGATTGTCAATCCGTCGATCATTGGTCGACTACATTGCTGACTACGACTGCCTTTCTCTGACACTTACTTGTCGGTCCACCCGTTTCAACTACCTTTACCTTGACTGATTCCTCTTTCAGTTGACCATTCGAATTTCTTATATTCGACTATACTTATCAGGGGTTGGGATGCCCTTGCATCTCATTGTCTAAAAAGAATTTACTCTATTTCTTAAAAAACGTCATTTTTAAAAAATGCATTTATTTAATCAATATAATCAAGAAAGTATGCAGATTTCTACATAAACGTACCTTTTAACAATTTGTGCAAATAATTGGTAAGAGAAAGATCTTATTAACCCTTGTTTTTTAAAATCGTGACTTCTAAAATAATTACTTTATTTCTTTAAAAACACAATTTAAAAAAAAAGTCATTTGTTTAATAAATATAATAAACAAAGTATCCACATTCTATATAATCGCACCTTTTACACATTTCACACGTAATTCTTAAGAGGAGGACCTTAGGACCCATCATTTTTAAAATTCACGACTTCTAAATAAACTACTTTATTTCTTAAAAAACATGGATTAAAAAAAAACATTTATAAAATATTTAAATCACCAAAGTATCCACATTCTAAGCAACCTCACCTTTTTATAGATTTCCCAAGCAATTGGCATGAGGAACAGCTTAGTACCCCTCATTTTAAAAATCACATTTTAGAAAAAAAATTACTCTATTCCTTAAAATACAAGAATTAAAAAAAAACATTTGTTTAATAAATCGAATCAACAAAGTTTGCACATTCTACATAATCACACTTTTTTATACATTGCGCACACAATTGGTAAGAGGAACAACTTCATAACCCTCATTTTTAAAAACCGCGCCTTCTAAAAAAATTATTTCTTAAAAACATGACTTTTTAAAGTATGCACATTCTACATGATCACACATTCTACATGATTGCATATTCTACATGATCGCGCTTTTTAAAGTCAAAAGTACAAAGTATGCACATTCTACATGATCGCACATTTTATAATTTGTGTACAAAATTGGTAAGAGGAATAACTTAGTACCCATCATTTTTTTAAATCGTGTTTTCTTAAAAAAATCCTTTCTTTCTTAGAACACACAACTTCTTAAATAAAATCATTTATTTAATAAATCAAATAAAAAAAGTATGCACATTCTACATGATCGCACATTTTTACATATTGTGTATGTAATTAATAAGAAGAAGAGATTAATACCCCTCGTTCATAAAAATCACATCTATTTTTTTTTTCTTTATTTCTTAAAAACATGAGTTTTTAAACAACATCTTTTATTTAAAAAATTGAATCAACAAAGTATACACATTCTACATTATCACACCTATTTATAGGTTGCACACATAATTGTTAAGATGAATAGCTTAGTACCCCTCATTTATAAAAATCACAACATCTAAAAAAATTCTTTCTTTCTTCAAAAACATGACTTTTAAAAAAAAACTCCATTTATTTAATAAACTTAATCAACAAAGTATTCACACTCTACAAGATTATGCCTTTTATACATTGCACATGCAATTAGTAAGAGGAATATCTTAGTGACGTCCAAAGAAAGTTACTTTATTTCTTAAAAAACATGACTTTTTAAAAATTGTCATTTATTGAATAAATGGATTGAGCAAAATATGCACATTCTACATAATTTCACCTTTCTATTCACATTGCACACAATTCGTAACAGGAAGAGCTTAGTACCCCTTGTTTTAAAAAACCACGACTTCACAAAAAATAATTTATTTCTTAAATTTTTTTTTTGAGAAACATCATTTATTTAATATGTCAAATAAAAAAAGTATAGACATTATACATAATCGCACCTTTTTATATCTTGTGCACACAATTGGCAAGCGGAATAGCTTAGCACCCCTTGTTTTTAAAAATCAGAATTTCTAAAAAAACTACTATATTTCTTAAAAAACATGACTTTTTAAAAAATGCCATTTATTTAATAAATCAAATCAGCAAAGTATGCACATTCTACATGATCTCACATTTTCATAGGTTGCGCACGTAACGGTAAGAGGAATATATTAGTATCCATATTTTTAAAAAATTATGACTTCTGGAAAAAATAGTTTTTTTCTTAAAAAAATATTGACATTTAAAAAAATGCCATTTGATTGATAATTTGAATCAACAAGGTATTCACATTCTACATGATTGCACATTTTTATACATTGTGCAAGCAATTGATAAGAGAAATAGCTTAGTAGTCGTCATTTTTAAAAACATCATTTATTTAATAAATGGAATAAAAAAATCTTGCACATCTTATATAACCTCATATTTTTATATATTGTACACGTAATTGGTAAGAGGAAGAGCTTAGTGCCCCTCATTTTTAAAAATCATGTTTTCTAAAAATATTACTTTCTTTCTTAAAAAACACGACTTTTCAAAAAAATACATTTTTTTTGTAAATTTAATCAATAAAGTGTGCACAATCTACACAATCTCTCAATTTTATATATTGCGCAAACAATTTTTAAGAGGAAGATCTTACTACTCCTCATATTTTTAAATCATGACTTAAACAAATTTTTTTTTTTTTTTTTGACACGTGATTTAAAAAATAAAAACATCAATTCTTTAATAAATAGAATGAAAAAAGTATACACATTCTACATAATCACGCCTTTTTGTACATTTCCCACGTAATTGATTATAGGAAAACATTAGTACCCATCATTTTTAACTTGTCGACCATTCTATCACAAGCCTTTATCTTTTATTTCCCGTTCTTTACTTGGTCGTCTTGCACATTGTCCCACCCTAGTGAGACGTGGACTTTCCTATTCAAACAATCAACTTTTATCCTTTTGGGGCAGTCTATCTATTCCATGTCGAAGTATTTCTCCATCTCCCTAACCCATTCTATCAATGTTTTTGGGTTCAGACTCCTTGAGTAGGTAGGCACATCCATCTTAGCCTTACCTATCATATTCGATAGAGCTTTCAACAATTTATCTTTTAGTTCATATAAATCCTCTTCTTTTTCCTAATCCTCTATATCCACAACTTCCTCATCTCTATGGTCGAGAGTTTCGATGGCATATCCTCGTCATTGCACCTCCTTCACGATTGCTAAATCATTCATTAGTGTCCTCATCATCTGAATGGATTCTTTAAATGTCTCATGGTCGATAGTGACCCTTGCACCTCTACTTTGTCTTCTACTATGGACATTAACGCCTCTCTAAGCCATCACTCCCTACTCAGAAGGCCAAATCACCACTTCCATGAATCTACCCAACCGCATATGGAGTCGTACTCCTCTCATGTAATCACAATTAGACTCTTCACACAGGATAACTTCTCGCTCTGATACCAATTGATACAATAGGGTCCATCTGAATGGACATGTTTACATATCAAAGTGCACAATAGAAACAAGGTTAACACCCACACAAAGGAAACACATAAAATACCAAGGATTTTGGATTCTATTAACATCAAAGATGAAAATTTACATAAAATATTACACTCAGAGTTGATGCTCTATTACTTAGTCAAAATTATTGTTTCCTACAATATTCACAGTAACATAAAAGACTTAGGGATAACATCCCCCTTCTATCATAAAATCCTCTATATATAGCATTCCTAGCTTGATCAAATCTTCTTCTCGAAGCTCCTGGAGAATTCTTGGCAATTTGGGTCTTCCTCAAATATCACCTCCAATTGCTTAGGCTCCTTACACCATCTTTCCTGCTCCAACTAGCACCATGTTGGCTCATTTATTTCTGCAACTACCTCTGTTATGGTGTTATTATTCTTACACTTATTGATTGTCAATCCATTGGTCATTGGTCGACTAAATTGTTGACTACAACAGTCTTTCTCTGGCACTTACTTGTTGGTTCACCCTTTCAACTTACCTTTACCTTGACTGATTCCTCTTTCAGTCGACCATTCTACTTTCTTATCTTCGACTATATTTGTCAAGGGTTGGGATTCCCTTGCATCACATTTTCTAAAAATAATTTACTTTATTTCTTAAAAAACATGACTTTTTAAAAATGCATTTATTTAATAAATCTAATCAAGAAAGTATGTATATTTCTACATAATCATACCTTTTAACAAATTGTGCAAATAATTGGTAAGAGGAAGAGCTTAGTACCCCTTGTTTTTTAAAATCGTGACTTCTAAAATAATTACTTTATTCTTAAAAAGCACTATTTAAAAAAAAACATCATTTGTTTAATAAATATAATAAACAAAGTATGCACATTTTATATAATCGTGCCTTTTATACATTTCACGCATAATTCTTAAGAGGAGGGCCTTAGTAGCCATCATTTTTAAAATTCACGACTTCTAAATAAACTACTTTCTTTCTTTAAAAACATGGATTTAAAAAAAAACATTAATAAAATATTTAAATCACCAAAGTATGCACATTTTAAGCAATCACACCTTTTTATAGATTTCCCAAGCAGTTGGTGTGAGGAACAGTACACCTCGTTTTAAAAATAACATTTTCTTAAAAAAATTACTATATTCCTTAAAATACAAGAATTAAAAAAAAAACATTTGTTTAATAAATCGAATCAACAAAGTTTGCACATTCTACATAATAGCACTTTTTTATACATTCCACACACAATTGGTAAGAGGAACAACTTCATAACCCTCATTTTTAAAAATCACGACTTCTATAAAAGTTATTTCTTAAAAAACATGACTTTCTAAAGTATGCACATTCTACATGATCGCACATTATACATCATCGCACTTTTTAAAGTCAAAAGTACAAAGTATGCACATTCTACATGATCGCACCTTTTATAGTTTGTGTACAGAATTGGTAAGAGGAATAACTTAGTACCCATCATTTTTTTAAATCGTGTTTTCTTAAAAAAATCATTTCTTTCTTAGAACACGCAAATTCTTAAATAAAATCATTTATTTAATAAATCAAATAAAAAAAAGTATGCACATTCTACATGATCGTACATTTTTACATATTGCATATGTAATTAGTAAGAAGAAGAGATTAATACCCCTCGTTCATAAAAATCACATATATTTTTGTTTTCTTTATTTCTTAAAAAACATGAGTTTTTAAACGTCTTTTATTTAAAAAATTGAATCAACAAAGTATACACATTCTACATTATCACACCTTTTTACAGGTTGCACACATAATTGTTAAGATGAAGAGATTAGCACCCCTCATTTTTAAAAACCACAACATCTAAAAAAATTACTTTCTTTCTTCAAAAACATGACTTTTAAAAAAAACTCCATTTATTTAATAAACTTAATCAACAAAGTATTCACACTCTACAAGATCATGCCTTTTATGCATTGCATGTGCAATTAGTAAGAGGAATATCTTAGTGACTTCCAAAGAAAGTTACTTTATTTCTTAAAAAACATGACTTTTTAAAAATTGTCATTTATTGAATAAATGGATTGAACAAAATATGCACATTCTACATAATTTCACCTTTCTATTCACATTGCACACAATTCGTAAGAGGAAGAGCTTAGTACCCCTTGTTTTAGAAAATCACGACTTCACAAAAAATAATTTATTTCTTAAAAAAAAACATTTTGAGAAACATCATTTATTTAATATGTCGAATAAAAAAAGTATAAACATTTTACATGATCACACCTTTTTATAGCTTGTGCACACAATTGGCAAGAGGAATAGCTAAGTACCCCTTGTTTTTAAAAATCAGAATTTCTAAAAAAACTACTATATTTCTTAAAAAACATGACTTCTAAAAAAAAGTCATTTATTTAATAAATCAAATCAGCAAAGAATGCACATTCTACATGATCTCACATTTTCATAGGTTGTGCACCTAATTGGTAAGAGGAATAGATTAGTACCGATATTTTTAAAAAATCATGACTTCTAAAAAAAATAGTTTTTTTCTTAAAAAAACATGACATTTAAAAAAATGCCATTTGATTGATAATTTGAATCAACAAGGTATTCACGTTCTACATGATTGCACATTTGTATACATTGTGCAAGCAATTGATAAGAGAAATAGCTTAGTAGCCGTCATTTTTAAAAACATCATTTATTTAATAAATGGAATAAAAAAATCATGCACATCTTATATAACCTCATGTTTTTATATATTGCACACATAATTGGTAAGAGGAAGAGATTAGTACCCCTCATTTTTAAAAATCATGTTTTCTAAAAATATTACTTTCTTTCTTAAAAAACACGACTTTTCAAAAAAATACATTTTTTTTGTAAATTTAATCAATAAAGTGTGCACAATCTACACAATCTCTCGATTTTATAGATTGCGCAAACAATGTTTAAGAGGAATATCTTACTACTCCTCATTTTTTAAAATCATGACTTATACAAAAATTATTTTATTTTTTAAAAAACATGATTTAAAAAATAAAAACATCAATTCTTTGATAAATAGAATAAAAAAAGTATACACATTCTAAATAATCACACCTTTTTGTACATTTCCAACGTAATTGGTTATAGGAAAACATTAGTACCCGTCATTTTTAACTTGGCGACCATTCTATCCCAAGCCTTTATCTTTTCTTTCTCGTTCTTTACTTGGTCGTCTTGCACATTGTCCCACCCTAGTGAGACATGGACTTTCCTATTCAAGCAAGCGACTTTTATCCTTTTAGAGCATTCTATCTAATCCATGTCGAATTATTTCTCCATCTCCCTAACCCATTCTATCAACGTTTTTGGGTTCAGACTCCTTGAGTAGGTAGGCACATCCATCTTAGCCTCACCTATCATATTCGATAGAGCTTTCAACAATTTGTCTTCTAGTTCATATAAATCCTCTTCTTTTTCCTAATCCTCTATATCATCAACTTCCTCATCACTATGGTCGAGAGTTTCGATGGCATATCCTCGTCATTGCACCTCCTTCACAATTGCTAAATCATTCTTTAGTGTCCTCATCATCTGATTGCATTCTTCAAATGTCTCATGGTCGATAGTGACCCTTGCATCTCTACTTTGTATTCTACCACAGACATTAACGTCTCTCTAAGCCATTTCTTCGTACTCAGAAGGCCAAATCACCACTTCCATGACTCTACCCAACCGCATATGGAGTCGTACTCCTCTCATGTAATCGCAATTGGACTCTTCACGCAGGATAACTTCTCACTCCGATACCAATTGATACAATAGGGTCCATTTGGATGGCCAGATTTGCATATCAAAGTGCACAATAGAAACAAAGTTAACACCCACACAAAGGAAACACATAAAATACCAAGGATTTTGGATTCTATTAACATCAAAGATGAAAATTTACATAAAATATTACACTCAGAGTTGATGCTTTATTACTTAGTCAAAATTATTGTTGCCTGCAATATTCATAGTAACATACAAGACTTAGGGATAACATCCCCCTTCTATCCTAAAATCCTCTATATATAGAATTCCTAGCTTGATCAAATCTTCTTCTGGAAGCTCCTAGAGAACTCCTGGCAGTTTGGATCTTCCCCAGATATCACCTCCAATTGCTAAGGCTCCTTGCACCATCTTTCCTGCTCCAACTAGCACCATGTTGGCTCATTTATTTCTGCAACTACCTCTGTTACGGTGTTATTATTGTTACACTTATTGATTGTCAATCCATTGGTCATTGGTTGACTAAATTGTTGACTACAACTGCCTTTCTCTGGAACTTACTTGTTGGTCCACCCTTTCAACTTACCTTTACCTCGACCGATTCCTCTTTCAGTCGACCATTCGACTTTCTTATCTTCGAATATATTTGTCAGGGGTTGGGATTCCCTTGCATCACATTTTCTAAAAATAATTTACTTTATTTCTTAAAAAACATGACTTTTTAAAAATGCATTTATTTAATAAATCTAATCAAGAAAGTATGCATATTTCTACATAATCGTACCTTTTAACAAATTGTGCAAATAATTGGTAAGAGGAAGAGTTTAGTACCCCTTGTTTTTTAAAATCACGACTTCTAAAATAATTACTTTATTTCTTTGAAAACACTATTTAAAAAAAACATTATTTGTTTAATAAATATAAAAACAAAGTATGCACATTCTATATAATCACACCTTTTATACACTTCACATGTAATTCTTAAGAGGAGGGCCTTAGTATCCACCGTTTTTAAAATTCACGACTTCTAAATAAACTACCTTCTTTCTTAAAAAACATGGATTTAAAAAAAAACATTTATAAAATATTTAAATCACCAAAGTATGCACATTCTAAGAAATCACACCTTTTTATAGATTTCCCAAGTAGTTGGTATGAGGAATAGCTTAGTACCCCTCATTTTAAAAATCACATTTTCTAAAAAAAATACTATATTCCTTAAAATACAAGAATTTAAAAAAAAAAACATTTGTTTGATAAATCGAATCAACAAAGTTTGCACATTCTACATAATCGCACTTTTTTATACATTCCACACACAATTGCTAAGAGGAACACCTTCATACCCCTCATTTTTAAAAATCACGACTTCTATAAACATTATTACTTAAAAAACATGACTTTCTAAAGTATGCACATTCTACATGATCACACATTCTACATCATCGCACTTTTTAAACTCAAAAGTACAAAGTATGCAAGTTCTACATGATCGCACCTTTTATAGTTTGTGTACAAAATTGGTAAGAGGCATAACTTAGTACCCTTCATTTTTTAAAATCGTGTTTTCTTAAAAAAATATTTTCTTTCTTAGAACACACAACTTCTTAAATAAAATCATTTATTTAATAAATCAAATAAAAAAAGTATTCACAGTCTACATGATTGCACATTTTTATATATTTCATATGTAATTAGTAAGAAGAAGAGCTTAATGCTCCTCGTTCATAAAAAAACACATCTATTTTTGTTTTCTTTATTTCTTAAAAAAACATGAGTTTTTAGAAAACGTCTTTATTTTAAAAAAATGAATCAACAAAGTATACACATTCTACATTATCACACCTTTTTATAGGCTGCACACATAATTGTTAAGATGAATAGCTTAGTACCCCTAATTTTTTAAAATCACAACATCTAAAAAAATTACTTTCTTTCTTTAAAAACATGACCTTTTTTAAAAAACTCCATTTATTTAATAAACTTAATCAACAAAGTATTCACATTCTACAAGATCATGTCTTTTATACATTGCACATGCAATTAGTAAGAGGAAAATCTAAGTATCCTTGTTTTTTAAAATCATGACATCCAAAGAAAGTTACTTTATTTCTTAAAAAACATGACTTTTTAAAAATTGCCATTTCTTGAATAAATGGATTGAGAAAAATATGCACATTCTACATAATTTCACCTTTTTATTCACATTGGATGCAATTCATAAGAAGCATAGCTTAGTACCCCTTCTTTAGAGTCCCTGAGTAGGTAGGCACGTCCATCTTAGCCTTACCTATCATATTCGATAGAGATTTCAACAGTTTATCTTCTTGTTCATCTAACTCCTCTTCTTTTTCCTAAACCTCTATATCCTCAACTTCCTCATCACAATGGTCAAGAGTAGCAATGGCATATCCTGTCGTTGCACCTCCTTCACGATTCCTAAATCATTCTTTAGTGTCCTCATCATCTGAATGCATTCTTCAAATGTCTTATGGTCGATAGTGGCCCCTGCACCTCTACTTTGTCTTCTACCATGGACATTAACGCCTCTCTAAGCCATTTCTCCCTACTCGGAAGGCCAAATCTCCACTTCCATGACTCTACCCAACCGCATCTAGAGTCTTACTCCTCTCATCCAATCGCAATTGGACTCTTCACGCAAGATAACTTCTTACTCCGATACCAATTGATACAATAGGGTTGATCTGAATGGTCAGGTTTACATATCAAAGTGCACAATAGAAACAAAGTGAACACCCATGTTGCTAGGAATTCTGCACCTTCTGCAGACAAAACTTGTTCCTTTGGTCTGAATGGTTCAGATCCAAAACAAATGGTTCACAATAAGGTTGGAAGACTTTCCCTAGAAGCTATAGACACCTAGAATACAATCTTTGATGGAGTGATATGGATCTTCTCTTATGACAAAAGGTCTCTAAGAAAATACCTGCATCAACACATCAAACACACAAGAGATCGAAGATACCAAAACATCATCTATAGATCTATGTCACTGACTAAGGAATCTGACAATAACATGCAATATTATAACATAACAAGTGTATGGGAAAGGAACCAAATTTACATTAATAAAATGAAGAAAGAGTTTACAACCTATGCCTTAGTGTTGATATGCTCTCTCACAAAATCAACATCTTGTCCCCTACAGCTCCAACTTGCTCCTCCAATCTCTCTTCAATGACTTAGGCCAGAATATCAAAACAAGAACACCATTACTCTCTCCTCAACCATGGAGATTGAGCTTGCTTTTATAGGCTTGCAATGGATATGGATGGTTGAGAAATTTATGGGTGAGGTGGCTAGGATATCCTACAAGGATGGATCTCAAGCCCAACTAACCCTAGTGATCAGGGATAAGGGTGCCACGAAGCCTTCTTTCGAGAAGCTTCATGATAACTTCTCTTTTTCACTTTTTACCAAGGGCACTGCTCTTTGTTCACCATGACAGAGCGGTTCTGGGCAGAACAACGCCTTTCTTAAAGGGTAAAGGAGGTGCCACCGCTTACTGCCAACACATTACATGCACTGCTGAAGAAGGTACCACTCTTTGACTAAAGGGTAGAAGAGGTGCTGGATTTTCATATACAAATTTGATGTTTGGACCAATGTTCTTGCTTCACAATTTGGAATTGAGGGCAACACTGAATTTTGGGATTTTCTCACATGATGATGACGAGATTTAGGTATAACAACCCACACAACGGAAACACATAAAAATACCAAGTATATTGGTTTTTATTAACCTCAAAGATGAAAATTTACATAAAATATTACACTGATACTTGATGCTTAATTACTTAGCCAAAATTATTGTTACCTACAATATTCATAGTAACATACAAGACTTAGGGATAACATCCCTATTCTATCCTAAAATCCTATATATATAGAATTCCTAGCTTGGTCAAATCTTCTTCTAGAAGTTACTAGAGAATTCCTGGAAGTTTGGATCTTCCCCATATACCACCTCCAATTGCTTAGTCACCTTACACCATCTGTCCTACTCCAAATAGCACCATGTCAGCTCATTTATTTCAGCAACTACCTTTTCTATGGCATTGTTACTGTTACACTTATTGATTGCTAATCCATTGGTCATTGGTCACCTACATTGTTGACTACGACTACCTTTCTCTGACAATTTCTTGTCAATCCACCCCTTTCAACTTACCTTTACCTCGACGGATTCCTCTTTCAGTCGACCATTCGACTTTCTCATCTTCGACTATACTTTTCAAGGGTTAATGGGATGCTCTTGCATGACAGTTTCTAAAGAGAATTTACTTTATTTCTTAAAAAATATGAATTTAAAAAAATGCATTTATTTAATAAATCTAATAAAGAAAGTATGCAGATTTCTACAAAATCGCACCTTTTAACAAATTGTGCAAATAATTGGTAAGAGTAAGAGCTTAGTACCCCTTGTTTTTTAAAATCATGACTTAAAAAATAATTACTTTATTTCTTAAAAACACGATTTAAGAAAAATGCCATTTGTTTAATAAATATAATAAACAAAGTATGCACATTCTATATAATCACACCTTTTATAGATTTCACACGTAATCCTTAAGAGAAGGACCTTAATACCCATCATTTTTAAAATTCACGACTTCTAAATAAACTACTTTCTTTCTTAAAAAATATGGATTTAAAAAAAAACTATTTATAAAATATTTAAATCACCAAAGTATGCACATTCTAAGCAATCATGCCTTTTTATAGATTTCCCAAGCAATTGGTATGGAGAACAGCTTAGTACCCCTCGTTTCAAAAATCACATTTTCTAAAAAAAATTACTTTATTCCTTAAAACACAAGAATTTAAAAATAAAAAACATTTGTTTAGTAAATCGAATCAACAAAGTTTGTGCATTCTACATAATCGCAATTTTTTATACATTGCGCACACAATTGGTAAGAGGAACAACTTCATACCCCTCATTTTTAAAAATCACGATTTCTAAAAAAAATATTTCTTAAAAAACATGATTGTGTAAAGCATGCACATTGTACATGATCGCACATTCTACATCATCGGAATTTTTAGAGTCAAAAGTACAAAGTATGCACATTCTACATGATCGCACCTTTATAGTTTGTGTACAGAATTGGTAAGAGGAATAACTTAGTACCCATCATTTTTTTAAATTGTGTTTTCTTAAAAAGTTCATTTCTTTATTAGAACACAACTCCTTAAATAAAATCATTTATTTAATAAATCAAATAAAAAAAGTATGCACATTCTACATGATCGCACATTTTTATATATTGCGTATGTAATTAGTAAGAAGAAGAGATTAAATACCCCTCGTTCATAAAAATCTCATTTATTTTTTTTCTTTATTTCTTAAAAAACATGAGCTTTTAAATGTCTTTTATTTAAAAAATTGAATCAACAAAGTATACACATTCTACCTCATCACACATTTTTATAGGTTGCACACATAATTGTTAAGATGAATAGCTTAGTACCCCTCATTTTTAAAAATCACAACATCTAAAAAAATTACTTTCTTTCTTCAAAAACATGACTTTTTTAAAAAACTCCATTTATTTAATAAACTTAATCAACAAAGTATTCACATTCTACAAGATCATGCCTTTTATACATTGCACATGCAATTAGTAAGAGGAATATCTTAGTATTCTTGTTTCTAAAAATCGTGACTTCCAAAGAAAGTTACTTTATTTCTTAAAAAACATGACTTTGTAAACATTGTCATTTATTGAATAAATGGATTGAGCAAAATATGCACATTTTACATAATTTCACACTTTTATTCACATTGCATGCAATTTGTAAGAGGAAGAGCTTAGTACCCCTTGTTTTAACAAATTGCGACTTCACACAAAATAATTTATTTCTTAAAAAACAAAACATTTTGAGAAACACCATTTATTTAATATGTCGAATAAAAAAAGTATAGACATTATACATGATCGCATCTTTTTATAGCTTGTGCACACAATTGGCAAGAGAATTAGCTCAGTACCCCTTGTTTTTAAAAATCACAACTTCTAAAAAAACTACTATATTTCTTTAAAAAAATATGATTTTTTAAAAGATGTCATTTATTTAATAAATCAAATCAGCAAAGTATGCACATTCTACATGATCTCACATTTTCATAGGTTGCACACGTAACTGGTAAAATGAATAGATTAATATACATATTTTTTAAAAATCATGACTTTTAAAAAATATAGTTTTTTTTCTTAAAAACACATGACATTTAAAAAAAATTCATTTGATTAATAATTTAAATCAACAAGGTATTCACGTTCTACATGATCGCACATTTTTATACATTGTGCAAGCAATTGATAAGAGGAATAGCTTAGTAGCCCTCAATTTTAAAAACATCATTTATTTAATAAATGGAATAAATAAATCATGCACATCTTATATAACCTCATATTTTTGTACATTGCACACGCAATTTGTAAGAGGAAGAGCTTAGTACCCGTCATTTTTTAAAATCACATTTTCTAAAAATATTCCTTTCTTTTTTCAAAAACATGACTTTTCAAAAACATGACTTTTCAAAAAATAACATTTGTTTAGTAAATTTAATCAATAAAGTGTGCACATTATACACAATATCTCAATTGTATACATTGTGCAAACAATTGTTAAGAGGAATATCTTGCTACCCCTCATTTTAAAAATCACGACTTCAACAAAAAATATTTTATTTCTTAAAAAGCATGAATTAAAAAAATATCGTTTATTTAATAAATAAAATAAAATAAAGTAAACACATTCTACATAATCACACATTTGTGTACATTTCCCATGACTTTATCTTTTCTTTCCCATTTTTTACTTGGTCGTCTTGCACATTGTCCCACCATAGTGAGGCGTGGACTTTCCAATTCAAGAAAATGACTTTTACCCTTTTGTGTGGTCTATCTATTCCATGTCAAAGTATTTCTCCATCTCCCTAACCCATTCTATAAATTTTCTTGGGTTCAGACTCCCTGAGTAGCTAGGCATGTCCATCTTAGCTTTACCTATCATATTCGATAGATATTTCAACAGTTTATCTTCTAGTTCATCTAAATCCTCTTCTTTTTCCTAATCCTCTCTATCCTCAACTTCCTCATCACTATGGTCGAGAGTTGTGATGGCATATCCCCGTCGTTGCACCTCCTTTGCAATTGCTAAATCATTCTTTAGTGTCCTCATCTTCTGAACATATATTTCAAATGTCTCATGCTCGACAATGACCCTTATGCCTCTACTTTGTCTTCTACCACATACATTAACGCCTCTCTAAGCCATTTCTCCCTACTCAGAAGGCCAAATCACCACTTCCATGAATCTACCCAACTGCATCTGGAGTCATACTCCTCTCATCCAATTGTAGTTGGACTCTTCACGCATGATAACTTCTTGCTCATATGTCAATTGATACAATAGGGCTGATCTGAATGGTCAGGTTTACATATCAAAGCACAAAAAAGAAACAAAGTGAACACCCACACAAAGGAAACACATAAAAATACCAAGGATTTTGGCTTATATTCACCTTAAAGATGAAAAATTACATAAAATATTACACTCAGAGTCGATGCTCTATTACTTAGTCAAAATTATTGTTACCTACAATAATCATAATAACATACAATACTTAGGGATAGCATCCCCCTTCTATCCTGAAATCCTTTATATATAGCATTCCTAGCTTGATCAAATCTTCTTATAGAAGCTCCTCGAGAATTCCTGATAGTTTGGGTCTTCTACAGATATCACCTCCAAATTCTTAGGCTCCTTACACCATCTGTCATGCTCCAACTAGCACCATGTCGATTCATTTATTTATGCAACTACCTCTATTATGGAATTGCTACTGTTTCACTTATTGATTGACAATCCATCAGTCATTGGTCGACTACATTGTTGACTACAACGACCTTTCTCTGACACTTACTTCTCGTTCCACCCCTTTCAACTTACCTTTACCTCGGCTGATTCCTCTTTCAATCGACCATTCGAATTTCTTATCTTTGACTATACTTGTCAGGGGTTGGGATGCCCTTCCATCACATTTTCTAAAAAGAATTTACTTTATTTCTTAAAAAAACTTGACTTTTTAAAAACGCATTTATTTAATAAATCTAATCAAGAAAGTATGCAGATTTTTACATAATCGCACATTTTAACAAATTGTGCAAATAATTGGTAAGGGGAAGAGCTTAGTACCCCTTGTTTTTTAAAATCACAACTTCTAAAATAATTACTTTATTTCTTAAAAACACGATTAATAAAAAGAACTGTCATTTGTTTAATAAATATAATAAACAAAGTATGCACATTTGATATAATCACACATTTTATACATTTCACATGTAATTCTTAAGAGGAGAACCTTAGTACCCATCGTTTTTAAAATTCACGAATTCTAAATAAACTACTTTCTTTCTTAAAAAACATGGAATTATAAAAAAAACATTTATAAAATATTTAAATCACCAAAGTATGCACATTCTAAGCAATCACACGTTTTTATAGATCTCCCAAGCAATTGCGATGAGGAACGCCTTAGTACCCCTCGTTTTAAAAATCACATTTTCTAAACAAAATTACTTTATTCCTTAAAATACAAGAATTAAAAAAAAATTACTTTTGTTTAATAAATCGAATCACCAAAGTTTGCACATTCTACATCCTTGCACTTTTTATACATTGTGCACACAATTGGTGAGAGGAACAACTTCATACCCCTCATTTTTAAAACTCACGACTTTAAAAAAAAAAATTCTTAAAAAACATGACTTTTTAAAGTATGCACATTCTACATGATCCCACATTCTACACGATTGCACATTCTACATGATCTCACTTTTTAAAGTAAAAAGTACAAAGTGAACATTCTACATGATTGCACCTTTTATAGTTTGTGTACATAATTGGTAAGAGGAATAACTTAGTACCCATCATTTTTTAAAATCGTGTTTTATTAAAAAAATCATTTCTTTCTTAGAACACTCAACTTCTTAAATTAATTAATTAATTTAATAAATCAAATAAAAAAAGTATGCACATTCTCCATTATCGTACATTATTATATATGTGTATGTAATTAGCAAGAAGAAGAGCTTAATACCCCTCGTTCATAAAAATCACATTTTTTTTCTTTATTTCTTAAAAAACATGAGTTTTTAAAAAATGCCTTTTATTTAAAAAAATTGAATCAACAAAGTATACACATTCTACATTATCACACATTTTTATAGGTTGCACGCATAATTGTTAAGATGGATAGCTTAGTACCCCTCATTTAAAAAAATCATAACATCTAGAAAAAATGCTTTCTTTCTTCAAAAACATGACTTTAAAAAAAAACTCCATTTATTTAATAAACTTAATCAACAAAGTATTCACATTCTACAAGATCATGCCTTTTATACATTGCACATGCAATTAGTAAGAGTAATATCTTAATATCCTTGTTTTTTAAAATCACGACTTCCAAAGAAAGTTACCTTTTTCTTAAAAAACATGACTTTTTAAAAATTCTCATTTATTGAATAAATGGATTTAGAAAAATATGCACATTCTACATAATTTCACCTTTTTATTCACATTGCATGCAATTCATAAGAGGAAGAGCTTAGTATGGGCCTTGTTTTAAAAAATCGCGATTTCACAAAAAATAATTTATTTCTTAAAAAACAAAATATTTTGAGAAGCACCATTTATTTGATATGTCAAATAAAAAAAGTATAGACATTATACATGATCGCACATTTTTATAGCTTGTGCACACAATTGACAAGAGGAATAGCTTAGTACCCCCTTGTTTTTAAAAATCACAACTTCTAAAAAACCTACTATATTTCTTAAAAAAAATGACTTTTTAAAAAACGTCATTTATTTAATAAATCAAATCAACAAAGTATGCACATTCTACATGATCTCACCTTTTCATAGGTTGCGCACGTAACTAGTAAGAGGAATAAATTAGTACCCATATTTTTTAAAAATCATTACTTCTAAAAAAACATGACATTTAAAAAAATGCCATTTGATTAATCATTTGAATCAACAAGGTATTCATGTTCTACATGATCACACATTTTTATACATTGTGCAAGCAATTAATAAGAGGAATAGCTTAGTAACCCTCATTTTTAAAAACATCATTTATTTAATAAATGGAATAAAGAAATCATGCACATCTTATATAACCTCATATTTTTATACATTACACACGTAATTGGTAACAGGAAGAGATGTGTTTTTAAGAAAGAAATATTTTTTGTAAGAAGTTGGAGTATGGCAGAGTGACTCTCTGAACCATGGCTAGGGTTTCCCTATCTGCCGCCTCCCTTGCTACGCAAAGCCAAGTTCAGGCTGGATCGTTGGCTGCTGTCCCTTCTCGCCTCAGCGTGGGGTTCCCTTTGGCTACCCCTTCTCTTCGTAGTTTCAGAGTGGAGTTCTCTCAGGAAATGGGCTCTCATGCCCAGCTCGCCGCCTTCAAGTCCCTTGTTCAAGCTGCCGCTCCTCAGATAGCTTCTCACTCTTCATCCAAGTTCGTGAAAAAAGATCGACGAGATCCCTTCTCTGGAGCTCTCTCCTACGGATCCATGCCAGAAATCTCTCATCCTCTCTAAGCAAGCCCTCATTGGTAAGTTCATAGGGTTGTGGCCCAACCCTAAGGTGGTGGAGCTCTAGATCGCAGAACATTGGAACCCTCTTCTGCAAGGACAGGTCTCTCTCTTTGCAGCCAGACGAGGGTTTTTTGTATTCCTTTTTTCAAATAAAGAAGAAAGAGACCTAGTCTTTCCTTCGGGTCCTTTCTTCATGGGCTCGAGAGGTCTGTTCTTAGCCCCATGGTCTCTAGGGTTTAACCCAGAAGCAGAGATCAATATCGCTCCAGTCTGGGTAAGACTCCCTAACCTCCCTCTTCATCTTTGGGGGAAAAGCACTCTGATTGACATTGGTAATAAGCTAGGACGCTATCTAGATACTGCAGAACCAAAAGGGGGTCAGTACAGATGTGCCCGTATCTGTGTAGAGGTGAATCTAGAAAAAGGGCTCCCAGAGGCCCTAAAGCTCACATTAGGATATTGGAGCCACATTCAAGATCTGGATTACGAGCATATCCCTTTCAAATGCAACTTCTGTCATGTATACGACCACTTCGCCAAAAGCTACCCCAACCTTGCAGAACCACAGAAACCAGCAAATCTCCTAGCTTCCAAAGATACAGAGTTCCAAACGGTTTCTAATCGATGTCGTCCTCCCTGGCGAAACGATCCTCAAGTGTCTTAGCACAAGGTTTCTCCTCTTGCAGATACTCCACGACTGAAAATCAAAAATAGTTTTGAAGTTCTCCAAGAAGATGAAGCATAAGAATATGAAGTTGTGGATGTCCCCGAGCAGGGCATCCCTGGTCCCCTTGGCTCCTTGGAGGCAACTGAACAAGATTCTCCAAAACCTGCTTCTTCAGGTTCTAATAAATATCCCAACGCTTTGGTTCACGAGACCCCAGCCCAGGCAAGACTGGCATCCTCGGTCCCTTTGTCAGAGGGAACCTCTGAATCCGAAGACTTTTCAGTTCCTTCTCCTCCCCTCACTAGAGGGAGAAAGAAAAATAAAGAACTAGAGAAAAGGAAGCAACCTCAAACATCAACTCGAGCTCCGAGAAGAAATTGGATCCTTTCATTAAGGGGCATTTCTCCTCTCTGCCTATTTAATGTTTTTTTATATATTCTTCTCTACTCACAATTCGTGAGAGTCTACTCTTGCAAGCAATATTTTTCTCGGAATAGCATCAGAAGCATTTGGGATTCACTTCTCAAAGAACTCATAAGAAGGCTAACTGTTCTGATAGAGGTCATCAGCCTTCTTTTTTTGAATTCCCCTTTGTACATCTGGCTGGGCTACAACCATTTTTAATCAATAAAAAAATTTCAGTTTCTATTAAAAAAAAAGAGGAAGAGATTAGTACCCCTCATTTTTAAAAATCATGTTTTCGAAAAATATTCATTTCTTTCTTCAAAAACATGACTTTTCAAAAAATAACATTTGTTTAGTAAATTTAATCAATAAAGTGTGCACATTCTACACAATCTCTCAATTTTATACATTGTGCAAACAATTGTTAAGAGGAAGATCTTACTACCCCTCATTTTAAAAAATCCTGACTTCTACAAAAAATATTGTATTTCTTAAAAAACGCAATTTAAAAAAAATGATTTCTTTAATAAATAGAATAAAAAATAGTATAAACATTTTTGTACATTTCCCACGTAATTGGTAATAGGAAAACATTAGTACCCATAATTTTTAAAAATCACAACTTCTTACATAATTACTTTATTTTTTTTTTCAAATAAGACTATTTAAAAGATGTCATTTGTTTAATAAAACGAATAAACAAGGTATGCACATTATACATAATCACACATTTTAAGACATTGCAAACACAATTGGTAAGAGTAAGAGCTTAGTACCACTGATTTTTAAAAATCACGACTTCTAAAGAATATTACTTTGTTTCTTACAAACATTTTTTTTAAATGTTATTTCTTAAATAAATCGAATAAACAAGGTATACACATTCTACATAATCACATATTTTCATTAATTGCACATGAAATTGGTAATATGAAGAGATTAGTACCCCTCATTTTTAAAAATCACCACATCTGAAAGAATTACTTTTTTCTTAAAAAACATGGCTTTTTAAAAAATGTCAAATAAAAAAAGTATGCACATTCTACATAATCACAGATTTTTATACATTGTGCATGCAATTAGTAAGAGGAAGAGCTTGGTATCCTTCATTTTTAAAAATCATGACTTCTAAAGAAATTACTTGGTTTCTTAAAAAACGCATTTATTTAATAACTCGAATAAAAAAAGTATGCGCGTTCTACATTATCACACATTTTGATTGTAATACCCTATGTTTTATCCCCCAGACATATTATTATTTTTGTTGGATATTATGGCACAAGGTCTCATGACTATGTTTGCACATTATTATTATTACGTTGGACATTATGAGTTAAATAAATAAATAAAACAACTAGAATGACAGATGCCACAAAAGAGGGTATGAGGAACCATGAATGTAAGAGCAAGGGGTTGTGGTAAAAGTGTTACCTTTTGGTTTGTGTTTTTGTCGATATTATACACCCTTCTTTTGGATTTGGTCGACCCCCTTGGCTATGTACCCTCATGTGTTATGTTACTGATTGGTTTCATTTGTTATGGAATTAATTTTTATTAGTAGTGTGCCCTCTTGAATTGGGTTATTGTGTCCCTTTCGTAGTTTTGTAACTCCTTTGTGGAGGATACACTTGGTTTTGTAACCCCCACTTGCACAAGTGTGCCCTCACTAGCTATTTTCAGCCTTGACACCTCAAAAGTTGTGTAAATCCTTATGTAACTCCTTGTGTAAATCCTTGTGTAACTCCTTATGTAAATACTTGTGTGAATCTTTGTGTAACTCCTTACATAAATACTTGTGTGAATCCTTGTGTAACTCCTATTTGTTATTTTTGAAATGTAACTCATCTCATGTGTCTCTCTCTCTCTCAATTCGAATAAATATTAAGGAATTCAATTTTTGGTGGTGTTGGATAGTCTCTCTTAATTCATTGTTCATGATCTTGGATCTTTCCTTGGTACCTATGAATTTGATTTTGCTACTCTTGGTATGATATTTTGCTACTTTATGTGCCCTTACTAAGCCTATGCCCAAGCTGAGTTACTCTGGAGCCACTAGTATTTGTCCTGGAATTGCCTCTGGATATCCTGGAATGGAATTAATGTGGAATCCACTTACCATTGGATTTTAGGTTGGACTATTATATACCTGAAGTTATTGTCCTGGAATTACCTCTTGAGATCCTGGCTATTTTCACACCCTCTAAGCCCAAGCCTAGCGAGTTACACTTTTGACAAACTTCTCAAAACTTAAATTTGTTCATATATTTGGATGCCCATTTGATAGACAAGCATGCACGCCAATTTTTGCGATGTTCCAAGCTATTTTTATCCCCTTTAAACCCAACACTAGCGAAACCGCACGACGAAGTTTCACTTTTGACCAATTTCTCATCATTAAAATTTGATAATAGATTTGGATTCCTGTTTGATAAACAAGCATGCACATCAAGTTTCACGATGTTCCAAGATTTTTAACCCCCTTTATGCTCAAGTCTAGCAAAATCGCACGATAGAGTTTCACTTCTCCCCAATTTATTGGAATTGAAATTTCATAATAGATTTGGTTGCACGCTTGATAAACAAGCATGCACACCAAGTTTCATGACATTTCGAGCTATTTTCACACCCTTTAAGCGAAATCCTATAGAAATTGCTCGATGGAGTTTCACTTTTGACCAATTTATCAAAATTGAGATTTGATCATAGGTTTGGATGAGTGTTTGACAGACAAGCATGCATGCCAACTTTCATGATGTTTCGAGCTATTTTTCCCCCTTTTAGCCCAAGTATAGAGAAACTGCACAACAGAGTTTCACTTTTCACCAATTTCTCAGAATTGAAATTTGATCATATATTTGGATGCCCGTTTGATAGACAAGCATGCATGCCAACGTTTTCAACATTCTAAGAAATTTTCACCACCTTTAAGCCCATGTCTGGCGAAACTGCACAACAGAGCTTCCCATTTGACCAATTTTTCGGACTTGAAATTTAATCATAGAATTGGATGTCCCTTTTATAGACAACGTGCACTTCAACTTTTGTGACATTCGAAGCTATTTTCACCCACTTTAAGCGCAACACTAGTCAAACCGCATGACAAAGTTTCACTTTTGACCAATTTCTCGGAATTAAAATTTGATCATAGATTTCATTGCATGTTTGATAGACAAGCGTGCACGCAAACTTTCACAATGTTCTGATCTATTTGCACTTCCTTTAAGCCCAAGTATAGCAAAACCGCACGATGAAGTTTCACTTTTGACCAATTTCTTGGAATTGAAATTTGATGATAGAATTGGATGGCCATTTGATACACAACCATCCATGCCGACTTTTGCAATGTTCCAAGCCAATTTCACCCCCTTTAATCCCAAGGATACCGAAACCTCACAATGAAGTTTCACTTTTGACCAATTTCTCAAATATGATATATGATAATAGATTTGGATTCCCATTTGAGAAACAAGCATGCACGCCAACTTTCGCGATGTTTCGAGCTATTTTCACCCCCTTTAAGCCCAAGTATAGCAAAATCGCACAACTGAGTTTCACTTTTGAACATTTTCTTGGAATTGAAATTTGATCATAGATTTAGATGCCCATTTGATAAACAAGTGTGAATGTGAATGTTCATGATGTTTCGAGCTATGTTCACTCCCTTTAAGCCAACCCTAGTCGACAGTGACCCTTACGCCTCTACTTTGTCTTCTACCATGAACATTAACGCCTCTCTAAGCCATTTCTCCCTACTCAGAAGGCCAAATCGCCACTTCCATGACTCTACCAAACCGCATCTAGAGTCGTACTCCTCTCATCCAATCGCAGTTGAACTCTTCACGCATGATAACTTCATACATGATAACTTCTCACTCTAATACCAATTGATACAATAGGGCTGATCTGAATGGTCAGGTTTGCATATCAAAGCGCACAATAGAAACAAAGTGAACACCCACACAAAGGAAACACATAAAAACACCAAGTATTTCGGCTTATACTCACCTTAAAGATGAAAATTTACATAAAATATTACACTCAGAGTCGATGCTCTATTACTTAGTCAAAATTATTGTTACCTACAATATTCATAATAACATACAAGACTTAGTGATAGCATCCCCCTTCTATCCTGAAATCCTCTATATATAGCATTCCTAGCTTGATCAAATCTTCTTCTAGAAGCTCCTCGAGAATTCCTGATAGTTTGGGTCTTCCTCAGATATCACCTCCAAATTCTTAGGCTCCTTGCACCATATGTTGTGCTCCAAATAGCACCATGTCAATTCATTTATTTATGCAACTACCTCTTTTATGGAAATTCTACTATTGCACTTATTGATTTCCAATCCATCATTCATTGGTCAACTACATTGTTGACTACGATGACCTTTCTCTGACACTTACTTCTCATTCCACCCCTTTCAACTTACCTTTACCTCGGTTGATTCCACTTTCAGTAGAACATTCGACTTTCTTATCTTTGACTATACTTTTCAAGGGTTGGGATGCCCTTGCGTCACACTTTCTAAAAAGATTTTACTTTATTTCTTAAAAAAACATGACTTTTAAAAAATGCATTTATTTAATAAATCTAATCAAGAAAGTATGCAGATTTCTACATAATCGCACCTTTTAACAAATTGTGCAAATAATTGGTAAGGGGAAGAGCTTAGTACCCCTTGTTTCCTAAAATCACAACTTCTAAAATAATTACTTTATTTCTTAAAAAACACGATTAATAAAAAGAACTGTCATTTGTTTAATAAATATAATAAACAAAGTATGCACATTTTATATAATCACAACTTTTATACATTTCACACGTAATTCTTAAGAGGAGGACCTTAGTACCCATCGTTTTTAAAATTCACGAATTCTAAATAATATTTCTTAAAAAACATGGATTTATATTTATAAAATATTTAAATCACCAAAGTATGCACATTATAAGCAATCACACCTTTTTATAGATTTCCCAAGAAATTGGATGAAGAACGCCTTAGTACCCCTCGTTTTAAAAATCACATTTTCTATAAAAAAAAACTTTACTCCTTAAAATACAAGAATTTAAAAAAAAAAAAACTTTTTTTTAATACATCGAATCACCAAAGTTTGCACATTCTACATCCTCGCACTTTTTATACATTGCACACACAATTGGTGAGAGGAACAACTTCATACCCCTCATTTTTAAAACTCGCGACTTTTAAAAAAATATTTCTTAAAAAACATGACTTTTTAAAGTATGCACATTCTACATGATCGCACATTCTACATGATTGCACATTCTACATGATCACACTTTTTAAAGTAAAAAGTACAAAGTATGAACATTCTACATGATCGCACCTTTAATAGTTTGTGTACATAATTGGTAAGAGGAATAACTTAGTACCCATCATTTTTTTAAATCGTGTTTTATTAAAAAAATCATTTCTTTCTTAGAACACACAACTTCTTAAATTAATTCATTTATTTAAGAAATCAAATAAAAAAAGTATGCACATTCTCCATTATCGCACATTATTATATATGCATATGTAATTAGCAAGAAGAAGAGCTTAATACCCTTTGTTCATAAAAATCACATTTTTTTCTTTATTTCTTAAAAAACATGAGTTCTAAAAAATGCCTTTTATTTAAAAAATTGAATCAACAAAGTATGCACATTATAAATTATCACACATTTTTATAGGTTGCATGCATAATTGTTAAGATGGATAGGTTAGTACCCCTCATTTTTAAAAATCACAACATCTAAAAAAAATGCTTTCTTTCTTCAAAAACATGACTTTTTAAAAAAAACTCCATTTGTTTAATAAACTTAATCAACAAAGTATTCACATTCTACAAGATCATGCCTTTTATATATTTCACATGCAATTAGTAAGAGTAATATCTTAGTATCCCTTGTTTTTAAAAATCATGACTTCCAAAGAAAGTTACTTTTTTTCTTAAAAAACATGACTTTTTAAAAATTCTCATTTATTGAATAAATGGATTTAGAAAAATATGCACATTCTACATAATTTCACATTTTTATTCACATTGTACGCAAGTCATAAGAGCAAGAGCTTAGTACCCCCTGTTTTAAAAAATCGCGACTTCACAAAAACTAATTTATTTCTTAAAAAACAAAACATTTTGAGAAGCAACATTTATTTGATGTCGAATAAAAAAAGTATAGACATTATACATGATCGCACATTTTTATAGCTTGTGCACACAATTGATAAGAGGAATAGCTTAGTACCCCCTTGTTTTTAAAAATCACGACTTCTAAAAAACCCACTATATTTCTTAAAAAAACATGACTTTTTAAAAAACGTCATTTTATTAATAAATCAAATCAGCAAAGTATGCACATTCTACATGATCTCACCTTTCATAGGTTGCACACGTAACTGGTAAGAGGAATAGATTATACCCATTTTTTTTTTAAATCATCACTTCTAAAAAAAGCATGACATTTAAAAAAAAGTCATTTGATTAATCATTTGAATCAACAAGGTATTCATGTTCTACATGATCACACATTTTTATACATTGTGCAAGCAATTGATAAGAGGAATAGCTTAGTAGCCCTCATTTTTAAAAACATCATTTATTTAATAAATGGAATAAAGAAATCATGCACATCTTACATAACTTCATATTTTTATACATTACACACGTAATTGGTAAGAGGAAGAAATTAGTACCCCTCATTTTTAAAAATCACGTTTTCGAAAATTATTCATTTCTTTCTTCAAAAACATGACTTTTCAAAAAATAACATTTGTTTAGTAAATTTAATCAATAAAGTTTGCACATTCTACACAATATCTCAATTTTATACATTGCGCAAACAATTGTTAAGAGGAAGATCTTACTACCCCTCATTTTTAAAAATCATGACTTCTACAAAAAATATTGTATTTCTTAAAAAACACGATTTGAAAAAAAACATCATTTCTTTAATAAATAGAATAAAAAAAAGTATACACATTTTTGTACATTTCCCACGTAATTGGTAATAGGAAAATATTAGTACCCATAATTTTTAAAAATCACAACTTCTTAAATAATTACTTTATTTTTTTTTCAAATAAGACTTTTTAAAAAATGTCATTTGTTTAATAAATCAAATAAACAAGGTATGCACATTATACATAATCACACATTTTAAGACATTGCGAACACAATTGGTAAGAGTAAGAGCTTAGTATCACTGATTTTTAAAAATCACTACTTCTAAAGAATATTACTTTGTTTCTTACAAACTTTTTTTTAAATGTTATTTATTAAATAAATCGAATAAACAAAGTATACACATTCTACATAATCACATATTTTCATTAATTGCGCATGCAATTGGTAATATGAAGAGATTAGTACCCCTCATTTTTAAAAATCACCACATCTGAAAGAATTACTTTTTTCTTAAAAAACATGGCTTTTTAAAAATGTCAAATAAAAAAGGTATGCACATTCTACATAATCACAGATTTTTATACATTGCGCATGCAATTAGTGAGAGGAAGAGCTTGGTATCCTTCATTTTTAAAAATCATGACTTCTAAAGAAATTACTTGATTTCTTAAAAAAACATGACTTCTTAAAAAACGCATTTATTTAATAACTCGAATAAAAAAAGTATGCACATTCTACATGATCACACATTTTGATTCTAATACCCTATGTTTTATCCCCCAGACATATTATTATTATTGTTGGATATTATGGCACAAGGTGTCGGGACTATGGTTGCACATTATTATTATTATTACATTGGACATTATCAAATAAATAAATAAATAAAACAACTGGAATGACAGATGCCACAAAAGAGGGTATGAGGAACCATGAATGTAAGAGCAAGGGGTTGTGGTAAAAGTGTTACCTTTGGGTTTGTGTCTTTGTCGATATTATACACCCTTCTTTTGGATTTGGTCGACCCCCTTGGCTATGTACCCTCATGTGTTATGTTACTGATTGGTTTCATTTATTCTGGAATTAATTTGTATTAGTAGTGTGCCCTCTTGAATTGGGTTATTGTGTCCCTTTCGTAGTTTTGTAACTCCTTTGTGGAGGATACACTTGGTTTTGTAACCCCCACTTGCACAAGTGTGCCCTCACTAGCTATTTTTAGCCTTGACACCTCAAAAGTTGTGTAAATCCTTATGTAACTCCTTATGTAAATACTTGTGTGAATCCTTGTGTAACTCCTTACGTAAATACTTGTGTGAATCCTTGTCTAACTCCTATTTGTTATTTTTGAAATGTAACTCATCTCATGTGTGTCTCTCTCTCCCAATTCGAATAAATATTAAGGAATTCGATTTTTGGTGGTGCTGGATAGTCTCTCTTAATTCATTGTTCATGATCTTGGATCTTTCCTTGGTACCTATGAATTTGATTTTGTTACTCTTGGTATGATATTTTGCTACTTTATGTGCCCTTACTGAGCCTATGCCCAAGCTGAGTTACTCTGGAGCCACTAGTATTTGTCCTGGAATTTCCTCTGGATATCCTAGAATGGAATTAATGTGGAATCCACTCACCATTGGATTTTAGGTTGGACTATTATATACCTAAAGTTATTGTCCTGGAATTGCCTCTTAAGATCCTTGCTATTTTCACACCCTCTAATCCCAAGCCTGGAAAGTTACACCTTTGACTAACTTCTTGGAAGTTAAATTTGTTCATATATTTGGATCCCCATTTGATAGAAAAGCATGCATGCGAACTTTTGCAATGTTCCTAGCTATTTTCATCCCCTTTAAACCCAACACTAGTGAAACCACACGACAAAGTTTCACTTTTGACCAATTTTTCATAATTAAAATTTGATAATAGATTTGGATTATTGTCTGATAAACAAGCATGCACATCAAGTTTCGCGATGTTCCGAGCTTTTTAACCCCCTTTATGCACAAGTCTAGCAAAATCGCACGACAGAGTTTCACTTTCACCCAATTTATTGGAATTGAAATTTCATAATAGATTTGGTTGCCCGCTTGATAAACAAGCATGCACACCAAGTTTCATGACATTTCGAGCTATTTTCACCCCCTTTAAGGACAACCCTAAAGAAATTGCTCGATGGAGTTTCACTTTTGACCAATTTATCGAAATTGAGATTTGATCATAGGTTTGGATGAGTGTTTGACAAGAAAGCATGCATGCCAACTTTCATGACGTTTCAAGCTATTTTCCCCCCTTTCATCCCAAGTATAGAGAAACTACACAACAGAGTTTCACTTTTGACCAATTTCTTGGAATTGAAATTTGATCATAGATTTGGATGCCCGTTTGATATACAAGCATGCATGCCAACGTTTTCAACATTCTAAGAAATTTTCACCACCTTTAATCCCATGTCTAGCGAAACTGCACAACAGAGCTTCCCATTTGACCAATTTTTTGAACTTGAAATGTAATCATAGAATTGGATGTCCATTTGATAGACAACGTGCCTGTCAACTTTTACAACATTCCAAGCTATTTTCACCCAGTTTAAGCCCAACACTAATCAAACCACATGACGAAGTTTCACTTTTGACTAATTTCTCGGAATTAAAATTTGATCATAGATTTCATTGCACGTTTGATAGACAAGCATGCACGCAAACTTTCACGATGTTCTGGTCTATTTGCACTTCCTTTAAGCCCAAGTATAGCGAAACCGCACGATGAAGTTTCACTTTTGACTAATTTCTTGGAATTGAAATTTGATGATAGAATTGTATGGTCATTTGATACACAACCATCCACGCTGAATTTTGCAACGTTCCAAGCCAATTTCACCCCCTTTAATCCCAAGTATACCAAAACCTCACAATGAAGTTTCACTTTTGACCAATTTCTCAGATATGATATATGATAATAGATTTGGATTCCTATTTGAGAAACAAGCATGCACGCCAACTTTCATGATGTTTTGAGCTTTTTTCACCCCCTTTAAGCCCAAGTATAGAAAAATCGCACAACTGAGTTTCACTTTTGACGATTTTCTTGGAATTGAAATTTGATCATAGATTTAGATGCCCATTTGATAAACAAGCATGAATGCGAACGTTTGTGGTGTTTCAAGCTATGTTCACTCCCTTTAAGCCAACCCTAGTGAAATTGCATGATGGAGTTTCATGTTTGACCAATTTCTCGAATTGAAATTTGTTAAATAAGCGTGCACACCAACTTTCGCGATGTACTGATCTATTTTCACCCCCAATAATACCAAGCCTAGGGAAACCACATGACCTCATTTCACTTATGACCAATTTTCTGGAATTGAAATTTGATCATATACTCGGATGCCTATTTGATAGACAAACATGCACGCCAACTTTCGTGACGTTCCTTGTTATTTTCACCTCCTTTGAGCCCAAGTCTAGCAAAACCGCACGACAGTGTTCAACTTTTGACCAATTTCTTGAAAATGAAATTTGATTGTAGATTTGGATTCCCATTTGATAGACAAGTTTGCACACCAAGTTTCACTATGTTCCAAGCTATTTTCACACCCTCTAATCCCAACCCTAGCGAAACCACACAACGAAGTTACACTTTTAACCAATCTCTCGGAATTTAAATTTGATCTAAGATTTAGATCCTCATTGGATAGGCAAGCATCCATGCCAAATTTCATGACGCTCCAAGCTATCTTCACCCTCTTTAACCTTAACCATAGCGAAATTGCATGACGACGTTTCACTTTTTACCAATTTCTCGGGATTGAAATTTGATAATAGATTTGGATTCGTGCTTGATAAACAAGCATATTGCACGCTAAGTTTCATGACGTTTTGATCTATTTTCACCCCCTTGAGGCACAAATCTAGCGAAATCGAACGACGTCGTTTCACTTTTGACCAATTTCTCATAATTGAGATTTGATCATAGATTTGGGTGCGCATTTAATACATAAGCGTGTACACCAACTTTCACGACTTTGCGAGTTATTTTCACCCCCTTTAGTCCAAGTCTTGAAAATTCATACGATGGAGCTTCACTTTTGGATAATTTATCATAATTGAAAATTGATAATATAAACTTGGATGCTTGTTTGATAGAAAAGTCTACATGCCAACTTTCGTGACATTTTGAGCTATTTTCACCACCTTTAATCCCAACCCTAGTGAAACTGCACAACGAAGTTTCACATTTGTCCATTTTTTTGGAATTGAAATTCGATCATAGATTTGGTTGCTCATTTGATAGACAACCGTGCATGACAATGTTTTCCACATTCTGAGTTATTTCCACCCCCTTTAAGCCCAACCCTAGAGAAATCGCGCGACGAAGTTTCACTTTTAACCAATTTCCTGAAATTAAAATTTGATCATATATTTGGATGCCCATCTAATAGACAAGCGTGCATTCCAACTTTCATGAAGTTTCGAGCTATTTTTACCCCCTTTAAGCCCAACACTAGTGAAACCACACGATGACATTTCACTTTTGACCAATTTCTTGGAATTAAAATTTGATCATAGATTGGATGTCCATTTGCTAAACGAATGTGCACTCCAAATTTCACAGCATTCTGAGCTTGGAGACACATTATCAAAAATATTTGACACAATTACCTACATCACAAAAGTACACTAAGTTTTTAAGGATGCAAAAGAAAGATTCAATTTCAGCCAAGGTTAACTGCATATTTGGGAGTTACGTTTTCCCTTGGCAGTCATCCCTGGTATGTTCCCTTTTGCATGAACTAGTTACCTAGTGTTTATAACTTTAGTCAACAAAGAGTATGTTAGTGGTGGTGTATGATGTCACAATAATTTGTCTAATTAACAAATATTTTATACAAGAAATGTTGGCATTTGTTTCAAATGTACCTCGCAATCCTTTTGATGAAGATGACTTGAGAAATAAGTACAAAGATCTTGTTGCGGAAGTGATCCACCTAGCATTTTGCATTGTTATTGACTTCGATAGCTTCAGCATTGAATTCAACAAGTACAAACCTCAACACAACCTCGACAGGTTTATCACCTCAACATGAATCGTTGACACCAACATCTTGACACAACTACGACAGATTGTCTCTTTTTATTACAGTCATCTATAATGGTTGAACTTCCGAACCTTTCCAACTTATTTGTAAATGAATGTAACGGGTAGACACCCAAGTATTCTCAACACTCCATATAAACATGTACACTATTGTAATATACAAGCAGACTATTAAGCATAATATAACAATAATGAAGTAACAAATATTGGTTCGAATTCTTGCATATTGTCTGTGTCTGTATGTTTTCTATGTGTAGTGTATTTCCTGCTTTGCTTATTTTAATATACTTCCTCCGTAACAGTGCTTGATTCATTCAATCGAATTGTTTTCCCCCATCGTGCGACTGGGCACCCGAATCATTAGTATCAAAGCAGATTTAGAGCTTATTCAAGCTTAATTCATATGCAGAAACTTCTATTGAAGTTACCTAACTTATTCCTATTCAAACACACTTGCAAATTGAGCAATCCAAGCAGACACTACCTTCGACTTCGGAGCATCTAGCTACTCACACCACTAGATCGAAGATGGCCAAATAAACAGATAATAGACATGCAAATGATGAGATAGAGCAACTCGTAGAGAAAACATTGGCTCGACAGAAAATCAAAATGTTCACCCAGTTCAGTGAGATTCTCACACAATTTTCCTCGACATCAGGATGATCTTCGAGGAGATCCAACTCCGATAAAATCAATCCATTCAAAGTGCAAATGAATTTGGACATACCGAATCTTGAAGGAAATATTGATGCAGAATTCGTAGACAACTGGGTATAATAACTGAAATCCTCAGTTACTCTATGAATCAACTCTCATAATATAAAAATATCACCATTGCATCCTTAAATGCATCAACTTATGTGCATTGTTGGTGGGAGAATCTATCAACAAAGGTGGAGAAAGAAGGAGACCCCATATATATGTGGGAGAAAATTTTCAAGTATGTCTGGAAGGAGTTCTACTTACCCAAATACATTGAACAACAGTATAAGAAATGGTAGCAGCTAAGGCAATGGAAAGACCAATCCACGCAGAGTTACACCGATGAGTTCTATCGACTCATGGAAAGACTTGGCATCCAAGAAGAAGATAATTTTTTTATCCTGAAGTATGTCAGTGGATTGTCCTCGTACGTTCAGAAAGAGATGGAGTTTCTAACTGTTAGTACTCTTTCAGATGCATTCAACTACGCCAGTAAGCTTGAATCTAAGCATAAAGGAAAAGCACACTTCACGACCAAGCCGACATGTCGAACATCCGAAAAGAAGTCACCAGCCGACTCCGACAAGTTAAGACACACTTCTCATCCGACCCCGCTAAATCAAGACTATGGAAAAAAAAACCCTCATAAAGACAAAAGGGAACATAGAAAACAACCCCCTACCAAGAAATGGTGTGATTACCACAATTCATGATGGCATGATACGTCAGAATGCAAATCTCAGAAGACATTTTTGGAAAACTTGTTGACATCAAACTTGTTCGACAAAACTCTGGTAGAATCTAACCCAGAAGCATCGACCATTTTGACATCGACATCGACCACTCTGAGAGACTCGACTATCGCCGATGAGGAGCAATGAGAGTGCATGGTCCATACACAGATATGGGTTCAAAACAATCCATTGCACTTGATTGTGGATAATGGTAGCAAGAAGAACTTTGTTTATGAAGATCTTGTGAAGAAACTTGGTCTTGGCACTACTCTACATCCTCGGACTTATAATATCGGTTGGATGAAGGATGGACAGGAACTAAGAATCGCCCAACAATGCAGACTCACCTAATTCATTAATCCTTTTGAAGATGAAGTACTATGTGACATGGAACCACTTTCTATACTTGATGCCCTATTTGGGAAACATTACATTTGGGATTGACATGGAAGTTATCAATCACAGCCTCAAAAGGTGATTGTCAAAGTATGGAACCAATAGTAAAACATACCAAAGTGATGACCTAAACCAACGGTTGCAATGATATCTGCCTAACAGACAAAGAAGCTCACCAATCATGCTCACATATTTGCATTGATCATGATTAGCCTTTACATTCTAGGAATATTGCAACAACTAATCGACTCACCAACCAATGCAGCTCCTGACAACAGCAGCAAATCAATGACATTCTTGAGGAATATCAGAACCTATTTCAAGATCCAAACAGAGTGCCTCTACATTTCCAGGTAAAACACTCCATTGAACTTGTTTATGGTTCTTCATTTCATAATGCATATGTTTATAGAAGATCCATTATCGATAATGAATAGATTCACAGACATATCCAAGATTTGATCAACATAGCTCACATCCGACCAATCTCCTCTCCTTGTGGAAGTTCAGTCATCCTTGTTCCAAATAAATATGGGACTTGGCACATGTGCATCGACTATCGGGCTCTCAACAAAATTTCGGTGAAGAATAGATATGCTTTTCCAAGGATAGACGAACTCATCCACTATCTAAAAGGTTCTAAGTTCTACCAAGCTCAACCTCAAGTCGGGATATTATCAAATTTCGATCGAGCCCACTGATGTATGGAAAACTGATTTCAAAACAAAGGAAGGATTGTTTGAATGGTTAGTCATGCCTTTCGGCTTAACCAATGCACCTACAAATTTCATGCGATATATGGATTACATTCTTAGACCTTTCATCGACAAGTGTGTCATTGTCTACCTAGATGATATATTGATTTTCAATCGATCATGGAAAGAACATGTCAAACAATTTCTATAAGTCCTCAACGCTCTTCGACAACATCGACTCTATTTGAACATGGACAAATGCTCATTTGCGATGAACAACATGTAATATTTGGGGTATGCAATTGACTCTGCAAGCATTCACATCGATCCAAACAAGGTACAAATCCTCAAATATTGGCCCATTCCTCAAAACATTCATGAACTAAGAATTTTTCTTGGTTTGGTGAATTTTTATCAACGGTTCATACTCGGCTTCAGTCACATATCCTGGCCTTTCAATCAGTTCACAAAGGGAAATGGGAAAACTGTCTTGAAATGGAAATCGACACAAAAAAAAAAATTTGAGCATCTCAAACACAAGTTTTGTACTGCACCAGTACTTGTGTTACCTTATTTGCATCAGCCTTTTGATACTGAGACAGACGCATCGAACTATGCTTTAGGCTGAGTGATAACTCAGTCTAGTCACCCAATTGCTTTTCATTTTGAAACCTTTAACGACAACATCAAAAGGTATTCAACATATGAAAAGGAACTATATGCCATTTTGCAAGCCCTTAAGCAATGGAGACATTACATTCTTGGGAAGGAAATAGTCATTCTTACTGGCCACAAGCCCTTACAGTTCACCTCGTCCCAGTCAAAGTTACAAACAACTAGACAAATCAAGTGGATTAATTACCTACAACAATTTTAGTTGGTAATTAAGTATCAAAAAGGTAAATCCAATGTCACATTCGATTTTCTATATCGACCACCCATTACTCTACTTTTTACAATGATGAGTATGCAGGGCTACGACACCACTACTTGGCCTCAAATGTATTCAGTAGACTGTGACTTTTCTACAATTTATCAACAACTTCAAACTGACCTGTCGCCCACTACCGACTACTTCCTGAAATATACCTTGCTATACAAGCTTAGACAATTTTGTGTACCGACAGGTGAGCACCAATAGAAGCTCATTTGGGGCACGCACTACAACAAGACTGCATGACACTTTGGATTATAAAAGACCCTTGCCATCCTCCAAAAGTATTTCTATTGGTCTTCGTTTAAATCTGATGTCAACATGTATATTCAATCATGTGTGGTTTGTGCCATTGCTAAACCATTGAGTCGACGACAATGATTGCATACACCTTTGTCGGTTCCTAGTCAACCATGGGAATCTATTTCTATGGACTACTTGATGGGATATCCTACTACCAAGCATCAGGATGATGTGATCTTAGTAGTATTTGACAAATTTTCCAAGATGGCTATTCATATTCCATGCAAGAATACTTCGACAACACAACATACTACTCAGCTCTTCTTGGAACATGTCTGGAAACACTATGGCCTTCCGAAGACCATCGTTTTCGACAGAAATGCAAGAATTGTCAGCATATTTTTGAATATTCTATGGAAATGGCTCGACATGAGACTCTCTTTGTTGAAATCTTTCCATCCTCAAATAGACACACAGATAGAAGTTCTCAATCATTTGGTAGTATAATTGCTTCGCATGTACAACCACGAGCATTGTCGGACATGGGATGAAAGGATCCCATACATCTAACATAGTTACAATCATTCTTAGCATCACTCTATGGGTAAGATTCCATTCAATATTTGTTATAGAATTTCAACCCTCAGCTCCCATCAACTTGATCAGATCATAGACACAGTCGAATGACATCGACTCTGACCAACGAGAAGTTTAAAAAGCATTGAATTTTTTATACCAAATCTATAACATCTAGAAGCAAGCATAATAAATGTTGCAACAAGCTAATGTCAAATCTAAGTCCCGTCATAATAAGCATCGTACTCCTCATTAATTTCAAATTGGGGATCAGGTCTGGTTGCATTTCAAGAAGGAACGTTCACTGGTCCATGCATAAAGCTAAAGCATTTGTAATATGGTCTGTACAATATCCTTAAGCAGATTGGATAAAATTATTTCCTAGTCGACATTACTTCATGCTTGGGTCTGCATCCAATATTTAATGTGGATCTACTTCAACCATACCATGCACCATTGTTGGAACAAAACGACTTGCAGACAACAGAACCCGAAGACATCCATCCAGATGTTCAGGAGCCTCTTCCTTGTGACACCATTATGGGATGATGCATACACCATACAACAACGAAAGCAATTCCCTTGTTTCAATTGGCTAAATTCGAAGAGCTCCTGACAAAAGCAAAGTGGTACTTTTCTATTGAACTAGCCAACAAGTTTCCTCATATGAACGAGCAAACAATGGGGACCATTGTTTCTTAAGGAAGGAGGAATGATCCACCAAGGAGTTTGCATATTTATCGACTTCGATAGGTTCAGCATGAACTTCGACAAATCCAAACCTTGACACAACCTCGACGGGTTTAGCACCTCGACATGCATTGTCGGCACCAACATCTCGACATGACTACGACATATTGTCTCTTTGTCTTCCAGTCATCTGTAACAATTGAACTTCTGAACCGTTCCAACTTCTTTGTAACTAAACGTAACGAGTAGGCACCCAAGTGTTCTCAACACTCTATATAAACATGTACACAATTATAATATACAAGCAAAGTATTGAGGATAATACAATGGTAATCAAGTAACAATGATTGGTTATATTCTTGCATATTGTCTATGTGTGTAGATTTTATGTGCGTAGTGTATTTACTACTTTTCTTATTTTAATATGATTCCACCATAACAGTGCTCAATTCATTCAATTGAACTATTGTCCCCCGTCATGCGCCCGGGCACCTGGATCAATACAGAGAGCTTCCTAGGGCTCTACTTCCACTTGGACCTAAGTTACCAACAAATGTGCCTCCTTTCAGGTCTAATGTTTTTTTTTTTAAGTATTTGGGATAGATATGGCTATGATATGTCAAGTCCTTGGGTATGCCAGTGATAAATTGGTTGGTGAAGCAGTTTTAGGATTGTTGTTGGAAATGACTCCCTCTGCTACTAAACCAAATGTTAAGCCTGATTTTTCCCAATTTATGTCAGATATGATGCATGAGCGATTTAGTAATTTTTAGATGTCAAATATTTTAGGTACCAATTATACTTGCTTTATATGATTTCTTACTAGTTTCTAGAGCACTTCCCACCATCCCTTCTTGAGTAGGTCATACATCACCCTACCAATGAAAGGTACATTGATTTTGTAAATAGATTCATGTTTGATATCTACAATATCATGTATGACAACCCTCCTCAATTGAGTCTTCATGTAATTGTAGGATATTGATTCTTTTTTAAATTCATATTGAGATCAAATTTTATGGGTGTGAGATACCCCCCTACTAGCTCCATGTGTTATTAACTCCTAGAATATTTTCTCATGAGTACATTCATCAGAGTTTGATTCTAACCGTGTCCACTTTGTGAGAAATAAAAGTGTAATAACCTTCAATCTCCCATAAGATTTTGGTCCCTTCATAGTTAAGACTCAGACCACCTAGTCAATTATCAAAGAAATGTTGAGCACCTTGAACATGCCTTTGGGATTCAAGTGGAACTATGACCCAAAGGGGATTATTTAAGAAAAAAATAAAAAGGATTAAGTTGGTAGAGTATTTGCATAAAAACCTTTGAGCATATTGGCAAATTGGAAATTTGGGAAGTCACAGAAGAAGTCCATAAGATCCCCCTTCCAGGTCAGCAAATCAAATCACAGATAATCCCAACTCTTGTTAAAACAAATACATGTGTATAGGTCTCACATAGAGGCCACTTCTAATGTGGAAATGGAAGAAATTAAGGAGGAGGAATCCAACACTAATAAGTCCAGGATTGATCCAGAGTCTACCATAGTGTTTCATCGGACTCAAGGAGGAGAAACCTTGTCATCAGCCAAATCAGTTGTTATTGTGTAAAATTTTCCATCAACTAAGGATCCATAAATACCAACAACATCTTCTCAAGTCTTCCCTTTTAGATCTATATTAGTAGGACTATTTTCATCCATCATATTTGAAAATGCTCAATTGAAGAAAGATATGTTCCCCAATGAATATTTCATTTCAGAAGGACAACACATGTTAATATTCATTGTTGATATTAATGAAGCGACTCTTAAAATGGTTTCTTTGAAGCCTACTATTGCTGGGAAGAAATTGACTCCAGATCAATACAGGGCCACGTAGGTTACATACAAGTTGGAATATTTCAGTGCTCTAGAAAAGGTACGTTAATTACTCTGGAAAATAGGAGAAGTTTTTTCCATGGACATTTTAAAGTCTTCCATGAGTGTAAGAAAGATACAAAACACAATGAGTGGATTGGAGAAGCAACTAAAAAATGAAAAAGTAGCCAATAAGGCTAAGCAATTGAAGATCACAAAGTTGGAAAATTAAGTTATTGAAAGAGGGTTGGATCCTCTCAACCTTACTCCTATGTAGAATATCCTAAAGGAGAAAGGAAAGGAAATTCAAGCTTTGAATAAAAGGTTAAAAGTTCATTTTATTGAGCATGTGCAAATGCTAGAATTGATGGAGGCACAGAAAGAAAAAGAGAAAATGGTGAAAATGGCATAGGAAAACAAGGCCACAAAAAAATTGAGAAAGAAATGAGTACTCTAAAAGAAGAAAACTACAAATTGTTATCTTCCAGAAGTGTTTCTTTATTGTAAATTTCTTCAGCAGATTCGACTAATCAATTAGCAAAAATAATGGCAGATATGACCTTCAAAGATGCAAAACTGAGCTAGAATAAGGAAGATCTGAGGAAACATAAATAATAAGTGGAAGACTTGAAGCAAGTTGGATAGAAAAGATATGGTGTAGTTTTATACTTGCAAAATACAATAGACAACATGCAAAAGGAAGTAGAGAATCTCACCAATAAACATTCTTAGAAGTCCCCTATGGTAGGGGAAAAACATTTGACATGGAATCAGATTTAGTCATTATGACAAAGAATTGGAATCATTTTACTATTGCTCAATATTAATGGCTCTGATAGTTACTAAAGTATGTGATTCCAAGAGATTCACTACGAAGTTAGTTGACACAACAGAAATCGCCATTTCAGTCATTGACATCTTAAATTCAAAAATCAATGAGGAATTGGATGCATTAGCCATCAAAGATAGAACCATGATCGTCATGACTATATCCAAGTTGGTCACAAAGAAGAAGATGAATCTAATGATACATGAGAAGGGAAATCAGTTGTAAGAGAATGCAAATTCCTTCAAGAAATATTTTGATGAATTCCTCAGTCAAGGACTTCCATCCCCTTGGTATGGAAGTGGTGATTTATAACCCAAGTCCCAGTATGTCAATTTTATAGTTGATTGTAAGAATGATGATCATAAGTTTAACGACATGGGAAGTGGGGCGAAAGGACATATCATATTGGGCAAGGTGATAGATGACTTTGGTCTACTATCAAATCTTCAGTCCCTATTCAAGAGTCTTTCATCACCTTATTGTTCTCATTATACTGATATTTATATGTGTTTGAGAGAGATGAAGAAGCTATCCAAATATGCAATCTTGGTTCCTACTCAACAAGATTTTCCATCCAGACATCAAGGAACTTTGGGAGCCTCCTCCTCTCAGCCACCTCATATTCCATATCAGTAGTTTATGCAGTGACCAACTCAGCCTTAAGTTCAACACTCCATCCAAATACCATCTTAGCATTCAAGGAAGAGGACCATTCAACATCATAGTCACCACCAACGGTAGATTCTAGCCTCAACTGAACAATTTTGTTTAAAACAAAAATAGAGAGCATAAGAAACAAACAAAATTTGTCATAATAGAAATATATATCACCAATTATAAAAGAGGAAGAGAAATATCAAAACAAGGATCGACATTTTGTGAGAGCAGAGTGTAACTCCTCTTTCTTTTTGTATAATTACAATTCTCATTGATTGGATATTGAGCATCTCGATGTAATTGGGTTGGGTGGATTCAGACTTTTTTGGTCTATCAATCTATAATCCTTTCTTTTTGTTTTATATCATTCTATTATACCTCATATCTCTCTTGTCCTATGTAATTTAACCACATGATATAATGAAAATCTATCAAGTCATCCTTTCATCCCACATTTATATCATTTGATGTGATGAATGTTTATCTTTTCCAATCAATGTGTTTTGGATTATTCATAATATGTTACATGGAATAGAGATGTTGCCCCTTAGAGTATCATTTGATGTCAACAATTACATATGTATTTAAATATTGAATTCTGTATGCTCAATATGTTTTCTTTCATACTTGGGGAATAAGATTTACTTCAATAGTACCTTGTTTCCTATTTGTCCATTCAATCGCTTCATTTCTCAGCAAATATTTATGTTTGGTATATCAAGAATAATGCCCACCTATATCCATTACATCTTGTGCTCCATTGGTCCATAATTTGATAATTCAACTAGTTTATAGAGAACGCGACAACATAAGTATATTTCTTAAATATAAAACTTCAAATTCAAACAATTACAAATTTATTGATGCCCTGACATAGTTCCAAAGTAGCCTTGGAACATCTCATGGGATAGCATCTATAACTGTCAAAGAATTCCTGGGGGGTTAAATTTTCAATCTAAGGAGGATTTTTTATTCCTGCTAGCTCATTTGGTTATGGTGTGGTTCTCATCAGCAGGGTGAACTCAGTTCAATTCCCCTTAGGGGTGAGCTAGTTGGGAGGAGACACCCAAAATCCAACCAGTTGGGGGTGTGTGTGGCCCAGGATGGTTGTGATCCCCAGGTGATTTTGACGGATTAGATGCCTATTGTTCATGGTTTCTTTGACCAAAGGCCACTCCTGCAAGTCAGGGAGATTCTAGCAAACAAACAAAAAAGATCTGAGAAGGATTTAAGGGAAAAGGGTTATGCTAAAGCCAAAAAGCTATGGACCACCTTCAAATATACACTCATTCTTGGCAATCCATATCCTCTAGAGGACCAAGAAAGCCACTTCCCTAAATTGTTTTCGGCTCCTTTTCCAAACCATTCATTGAAATTGTCCAGTATGACCCCTTTTGACCATAGAATTTGGATACCTAAAGAATATTTAACATCCTTCCACAACTCGACAAAGAAGGGGCAATGTGAAAAAATATGTTTGATTTTTTCCAGATCATTCCTACATAAGTAGCACCAACTTGGGTATACTAGTTTCTTCTTTTGGATCATATCCTAGTTGGGAACCGTGTTTTTTAAACAAGCCATAAGAGAAAGATGCTATTGTCCCCTATAATCAACAACCTTTCCTTTCTAGGACCAAGATAGTTCATTAGGCTCCCCAAATAATCTGATATGAGATTTTTTCAATTCATAGATGTATGTAACCCAGATATGAGCATTGTTCCTTTCCAAAACAACATCCTGAGCCTAAATCCTTCTGTGATTCCACACAATAGTTTCCTCATCCTTCCCAATTTTAATTTGTGTACAAATACCCATCAGCTTGACATGGTCAATGATTTCAGGAGGAATAGATATATGATTACTACAACCTACAATAGCAATCGATCCCATCTGACCTAGCAACGCTCACCAATTTTACAAATGAAGTAATCACCTATAACTGTAAAAGTAGTTAAAAGAGGTTTCCAATGGTTTGAAACATGAGGTGCAAACTTCATTTGACATATAATCCAGTCAACCAAGCTAAGAGTGTTGGTGTATTGTCATTGATGTCAAATATGAAGAAAAATACATATAATGAAATAAATGATAATTGTGGCATTGATGCTCCTGTATGTCTCTGTAATTGTGAATATGTATGCAAGTTCTATCTTGGTTGCATTTGCATACATATTCATGCACAAAAAGAATAATTGAAAAGAAAACAAATGTGCAAATATTAATTGTGATACTTGTAAACTAAGACAATTGTGTGTGCATTAATCCCACAAAGAAGTAAATAAAAATATTTGTTTATCAATGGTTGTGTGCCAAAGTCCCACAAGCGTATTGGCATATGTGTGTCTTAAACTACAAAGATGAATTTCAAATGTGGCACGCCGATGCAAAAATTAACTTGTTGGAGACACAATTCAGCAGGATGATATCCGAAGTAAACAGACTTCACCAAGTGGACACGTCTCTTGAGTCAAGAATATTATAACTAAGAAAGAGATGGATGTGGTGAAGTAAGCTTGTAAGAAATGAAGATCTAACTATTTGACAAGATTAGGAGTTTTTTTTTTCATGGATCAATATCTCCTTGATTGCAGTTGAATATGTTTTTTTATATGAGCCACAGTGTGAGATGAGAAACACTTGATGATAGGATACCTTGAGTTTGTATGTGCGAATGATTATGCTTAGTAAGATGTTGTCTGTAGAAAATCAAGTATAACTAAGTTGAGAGTCTTCTATAAATGCATAATGCATATCATAGTTATCATCGCACATCGTATCTTGAAGAACAGTCTGACAAAGATGTAAATATCATTTTTTTTGTATTTTGGGAAAATGTCTGACAGATATACACAGATGCAGGTAAGAGGAATTCATCAGTAGTGAAAATTGAAGAAAGACATTTCTCTACTTTCCATACAATTATATTTCATATCAGGTAGGTCATACGGGGCAAGGAATAGGGAGTAGTAGCCTCCTTCCAGTCGGTGCTAGAAAATACAATTAAGGTGCAACAGTGTCCTTTCTGTGGGTGTAGATAGAATTTAGGGGATCATAATATCCTTCCAGTGGGTGTTGGAGAAAAAAAGGAAGTTGTAACTTCCACACCTAGAGAATGCAATTCTTTCGCAGATCGGAGCTTGAAGTTGCAAATCACATTTTGCGGGACCATACTAATATTTGTTCATCGGTGCCTGGAGATAATCAGTTGAAGCTTACACAGGTAGCATTTGTTGTAGGTTGGTGCCAGCAAACCACAAGTTGTAGTTGAGATCAAGTTAACATCTGAAATGAGTGGGTGATCATGTTTGGATATGGTAATCTCCCATTGACGTAACTATTCATATTCATACATATTTATAGATGTACATTTGTTCTCAAGAATTTGTGTGTTGCTCTATTTATTGTTGTGATTGTTATAAAGTCTCTAAATCAGGAAAAATATTCCTAGTTGTACATATATGTGCTATTACTGATTCAATCCCCCTCTCAATAATAACTTAATACCAATAAGTGTATCAGACTAGGTGTCTTCAATAGACAGACTAACATATAGAAGGCTGATCTAGTGCAGACATGATTGAAGCATCGTGGCTACAATAAAATGACAGTAAAAATAATCCCTCAATTATGCAAGAAAGAGATATCATCCGCACACAAAGAAATACTATAGAAGAAGTAAAACAAGTGATGACCAATGTCATGCAAACAATAAAGAGGAAAGAAGAAGAATCAAAGACATCAATAACATATTTTACAAATTAGTTGCAAGAAATGGATGAACAGAGTAAATATGAAAAACTCAAGATAGATGCACTAGAAGACAAACTGGAGCAAGTTGCAACAGAAAACCAGAAACTATTCAAGGAAACCTCTCTTCTAAGAAAGAAGCTGGAAGATATGGAGGACGAAAAAATAAAGGATGTTGTAAATTAAACTAAATTAATTTTGTCACTACAAGACCATCTTCAAAAACTTCAACGACAAAGTGATGAAACCTGCAGAATGATTAGTTAACATTAGAATAAGGTTCAAACTGAACAACATGAGATGATAATGTTTAAAGAAAAGAATATCAAGTACAAAAGATCGCTTGACGAAAATGAAAGGCAACTAAAATTAAAAGAGCAAGAAATTAAAAGAATGTAAACCCAACTCAAGACAAATAACAGGTTCACCAATAGCACAAAAGTGTTAAGTAAAATAACAAACAAACAATGTTTTTCTACAGATAGATTCGATGCAAGATGTAAAGCAGCAGACATCAAGAAACAAAAGGAACCAAGTAAGGTCATTGTGTGCTAGAAGTGCACAAAAATTGGACATAGTGGTAAAAAATGTAAAATTATTACCTGTTATGGATGCAACAAAGTAGGTCATAAAATTAGCAACAGCCAATCACATAAAGTATGGAGAAAGAAGAAAAGTGAGGATGGTTTGCTAAACTCCCCTAATAAAAATGGCCCAAATTGGGAGAATCATATGGTTTGGAGAAAGAAAATTGTTAATCCTGATTCTTTCTCAACAACTGGAAGTCTCGACAACAAGTCATTCCACGCTTCATTGGGCCCTGACTAATCCATGTGTATACAAACCATTTGCAATAGGAAATGTGCGCTCAAGTATACTTTGAAAAAATGGAATGGAGCGTAGAGTGAGTAAAAGTTAGTGGCAATAAATATTGAATGGAAGTTTCACTTATTAAAGGCAGGTAACCGAATCTCACTTATTAAAGGAAAGTAACCGAATCTAGACCAGCTTGACCAATTCTTGTAAAACTTGAAACTTTTTTTTAAAAAGGACCAAATCCAAGTAAAATTTTAAAGCACAGAGCTCATTAATATTAAGTGTTCCATGTACGAATGAATGGGATATCTTGGACAGCACAAACCCTGGTAAGAGAGGTAAGTGACATAAATGGAAATAAATTCCCACTGAGGAATAATCCACAATTTGGTACAATGAACTTGGACAATCTTAATCGAAATCCTGAAAACATAAATCTTATAAAATGAAGATGAATTGCATCAAGGAAACCCCTAGGTTATTATTATTAGCGCCTTCGGAACTCTAAGACAAATCCTGGTAAGAAAAAACAGTGTTCTCGTTAACAGCAGTCACTACAAAACATCGAAGGTGCAAATGACTAAAGTCTAAAAATTTATGGCATCGAGGACACAACCTCAAGATGAGTCCTCTTCAGTTCCTATGCATAATTATTATGAATATATCCCATCTTGAAGAATGCACGCTCCAATGATCATTCTTTTAGAGTTAAAAAATACAAGTTTACAAGGTTGAAAGGAATCTGAAGGTGTGATGACCGAAGAATACTTGCATGGGAAAGTGATATGGATTTACGTGAGAATGAAATGAAAGAATAGATGCAGAATCATAAACACAAACATATTGCAAGGAAAATAAAGATACAGTAAACACGTATTCTATTAAATGGCAGAAATAGAACACAATGTACAATAAAGCAACTAGAATGGTGGTAGTTGTATCTCTAAGAAGAGATGTGGCGGATACGCTCATCTGTGTCAAGATGAATACAAAATGAGTTCAAAGGGTCCTATTTATAATAAGCATGAGGGAAAGAACCCTAAACGTCCAAAACATAACTCTAGAAGATGAACCGTCATAAATTTTGTGTCCCTAAGATAGTTAGTTGAACATCCAACTTCCCAGGATCATAACTTTTGTATACGATCTCTGTTTGCGGCATTCAATAGCATGCTGGAAAATTCTACCTGATTTTTACATATTTTGAATGGGGCCAAATGCATGTTTAAGGAAAGTAGTCCCCGACCCCCTTCCCCCCTTCCCCAAGTCACCCAAAAATGTCGTTTAGGGCCTCAAAATGGCCCCAGAAGTTTAGGGCCCGAAAAACCATAGAAAAAAATACTAGGAAACTGCCAAAATGGAGAATTTTTTTGAGCCAATGGAATAAGTGTGTGGCCACTAATCTCCATCCAAATAATCAAGTGGACAAACTTATCATTTCAAACTATGATATTCGTGACTCGATAAATTTTCCTGATCATACCAAGAGAAATTATATGGAAAAAGGAGCACCGAGCGACCCAATACTACAAGAATGGCATGTTGGTTTATCCAAGTCTACAGTATTGAATCTACTAAAAATTTCATTCTTTGGCAAAACTCCATATGCACGAATGTGTGCAAATTTATTGTTGTCTCAAGTGCATGGAGGGTACCCGTGGCTAAATAGGGCAATATCCATTGATGTCGAAATGGTTGAATTGATCACAGGACTACCTACAACAGGAGAAGATGTCAGTCTCCTTTTTTACAAGAAGCATGAAAAAACTCTAAGAAAAATGGTGACAGAAAAATATGGAATCAAATGAGCAAGCAGAGGTTTTTTTGTTTCTAAAATAAAGGACTTCCCTGTAACGTTTGTCACTCAACTACTCACATGCAAGATATTCTGGAAGGGAAGACAAGATCAATTCCAACATCAGTCATCACAGCCACAGAGAAATGTGTAAAAGGAATTCAAATGAAATGGAGGACATTTATGTTGAATGTATTCTACGAGGGTTGCGTAGAAGCTCAATAAAAAGGTAATCCTTTTCATTTCACTTGGTTTTTATTTTGCATTGCTTTTGTAGGTTGGAAAGAACTAGAATGAATTTAGTTCTTTGACAAAAATAAAAAACCATTTTTGGGTGCAAGTTATTCGAACTTATGGTTTTCTACAATAGCACGAAGGAAATAGCAAAATGACATCAACTTCTTCATTTATTGTGAGGAAATGAGATTTGTTCTCCGAGAAACCCCACGAGTGAGAACCTCATATAGTAATGCATACAAGGGAACGTCCAAAACATAACTCTAGAAGATGAACCGTCATAAATTTTGTGTCCCTAAGGTAGTTAGTTGAACATCCAACTTTCCAGGATCATAACTTTTGTATACGATCTCTGTTTGCGGCATTCAATAGCATGCTAGAAAATTCTACCTGATTTTTACATATTTTGAATGGGGCCAAATGCATGTTTAAGGAAAGTAGTCCCTGACCCCCTCCCCCCCTTCCCCAAGTCACCCAAAAATGTCATTTAGGGCCTCAAAATGGCCCCAGAAGTTTAGGGCCTGAAAAACCATAGAAAAAAATACTAGGAAACTGCCAAAATGGAGAATTGTTTTGATCCAATGGAATAAGTGGGTGGCCACTGATCTCCATCCAAATAATCAAGTGGACAAACTTGTCATTTCAAACTATGATATTCATGACTCGATAAATTTTCCTGATCATACCAATAGAAATTATATGGAAAAAGGAGCACCGAGCGACCCAATACTACAAGAATGGCATGTTGGTTTATCCAAGTCTACAGTATTGAATCTACTAAAAATTTCATTCTTTGGCAAAACTCCATATGCACGAATGTGTGCAAATTTATTGTTGTCTCAAGTGCATGGAGGGTACCCGTGGCTAAATAGGGCAATATCCATTGATGTCGAAATGGTTGAATTGATCACAGGACTACCTACAACAGGAGAAGATGGCAGTCTCCTTTTTTACAAGAAGCATGAAAAAACTCTAAGAAAAATGGTGACAGAAAAATATGGAATCAAACGAGCAAGCAGAGGTTTTTTTGTTTCTAAAATAAAGGACTTCCCTGTAACGTTTTTCACTCAGCTACTCACATGCAAGATATTCTAGAAGGGAAGACAAGATCAATTCCAACATCAGTCATCACAGCCACAAAGAAATGTGTAAAAGGAATTCAAATGAAATGGAGGACATTTATGTTGAATGTATTCTACAAGGGTTGCGTAGAAGCTCAATAAAAAGGTAATCCTTTTCATTTCACTTGGTTTTTATTTTGCATTGCTTTTGTAGGTTGGAAAGAACTAGAATGAATTTAGTTCTTTGACAAAAATAAAAAACCCTTTTTGGGTGCAAGTTATTCGAACTTATGGTTTTCTACAATAGCACGAAGGAAATAGAAAAATGACATCAACTTCTTCGTTTATTGTGAGGAAATGAGATTTGTTCTCCGAGAAACCCCACGAGTGAAAACCTCATATAGTAATGCATACAAGGGAATAATGTGTTTCAAGATTGTTATGATCTATACCTATATTCAGGCCAAAAGAGACTCCAGTAGACAATGGTTGAGACTCCAATAGACAGTGGTTTCCTACTAAGTTCATGTGCACTGAAATTGACATAGAGAAAATAGTTCAGGAATGGAGAGAGGAATGGAAAATATCGCTAATAGTTGAAGATGAAGATGCACAAAAGACTAGCAATGTAGTTCCCATTCTTAAAGAAAAAATTTCTAAGATACCCCCTAAGTCTACACAACAATTAGTCCCCACTGAAAAGAGGAAGGAAACCAGTCATCCAGAAGAAACAACAAGAAAGAAGTAAAAGGCATATAAAACTAAACTAGTGCATGCACTCACCAAGGATTATTCTTAACAAATCAGTGTATATATACAGAATGGAAGAGAAGAATCCATGGAAGACGCAATCACAAGGAGTGAGGTTGAAGAGCTTGCATTTCAACAAGAAGAAAACGTTATAAGGATGGAAGAAAAAAATACTGATCTAAAGAAACACATATTGTCCACCAAAAAAAGCAAGATAGGTGACCCTTGTCTCAATGGAGCACAGACAAGCAAATTTCCACATCTGATCCAGGAAGATCCAGAAAGGCCAAATTTTCAAAGTCCTCCAATCTCAGCAAAACTAGCACCAGATCGAAGGGCTCGTCGAGACGATTCCAACGGCATTCGTTTCACCTCAAATGGACTCCGTATGAGAAAGTCATCGCGTTCTGTTCTATGAGGTCAACAGGCAAAATTGGCAAAAAGAGGTGCCACGTGACACCACTGACAGGGTGACACATGGCATCTGTACTGTACAAACATGATGATGTGGCACCATTGACAGGGTGACACATGGCATCTGTACAGTATGGACGAATGGTGTGGCAGCTGTGCGGACAGACAAGTGGCAGTACGGTCCAATCAGGATGCGACACGTGTCATGTACAGACGATGAGGTGGCAATCTAGTTAGCAGTACGAACCAATCTGAATGCGACATGTGTCAGTACGGAGGTGACTGTGCAACTTAGTTGGCAGTATGGCAAATGAGTTGGCAGCTGACTGGGTGTTGAGGTGGACAAATCCGAATGCGACACGTGTCATGTACGGGCGTTGAGGTGGACCAATCTAGAACTGCCACGTGGAAGCACCGGATTGGCCAATATTGATTGAAGTTCACCAAAATGTTGCTGCTCCACCGGTTTCAAACTCCTAACCTCCCATACCTTGTCTATGTGCCTTTACCAACTGCGCTGGTAGTGTTCTTTGGATAATGTATGGAAATAATATTATTTAAAGTGGCATTTCGAGCCCCAAAGGAGTCGGGGCTTAGCCCCGACCTTGGTTCTTCCTCCAGCGTGACTGGGAGCTCTGACCAGCATGGGAGCCCGCGCTCTATTTCAGCACATGTCAAATTATAAACTATATAAAATGGGTTATAAGTGGGTCTAAAAACAAGTTACATTATAACAAATTTGTTTAAAAAAAAAACCATATTGTGGGTTCAATGAACCATGTGGTTTTGGGGGAAAAGAATTTTATTGTAATATTCTAAAAATATAAAATGTGGTTGGCATAGTTGTAACTATGCCAACTACATAATTTAAGAAGAGCCTAACCAAGTGTGGGGAGTTGGAACCATATGCCTTCTTGGGCAAAATTTGTTGTAACTAAAGAATCATGAGGAGAATGTGGAGTGGGGCAAGCCAAGCCTATATAAACCCACTTAATTTCCATTTACAGAGCATGCTTTGGAGTGGAGACTTTGTAGCTAAAGGAGAGAAGGGAGATTGCATAGCTCTGCAGGAGGAAGGTACGAGTGTTTATACTCGTTTTACACTGTCTTCAGGCTTCGGAGTTGCTGGAAGCAGTCTGGTTGTGTTTTGGGCAGCGGTTCTCTTCCTTACCATTGTCGCCAAGGTATCATTGTATCATTGCCATGTATTTTTCCTTATGCTGAGATTATAGATCAGCCCTCCTATTGAGAAGCAGGCCCGGAGACGTAGTCCATCCTGGACGAACTCCGTTATCAACTTGTTGTCTTTATGTGCATATTGTCTATGTTGTTTGGTTCTCTTCTTATGGATTTGTGAGCTTCATTCATGCTCTTTATGCAATTCATGTTAACGTCATAGAGTAGCAAAGATCTTGTTTTCGGATCATGTGGTATCAGAGCAGGTTTATGTGACGTTGGATTATGAGTGTGGATGCTCACGAGGGCTAAACTGCAAGCTAGTGAGGGTACATTAGAGCCTTACAATTCCAAGATCAGACGTGCACACTGAAGGAGGAAGATGGATGCTAATGATGCCCACATCGAGATGGAGGAAAACTTTCACAAAGTCTTATACATGATGGCCGACAAGGTAGACAAGTTGTTTGCAAACTATGAAGAACGCATGGCAAAAGAAGAAAAAGGAAATGAAGTAAAGAAGGAAGACAAAGAAGTGAAGGACGAAGGCAACGCTTCAGTTAACCAAGGAGGAGGTGGTGAAGAGCCTCCTGAGCCTCCCTCTTCACCTTCAGCTTCAAGCACAAGTTCAAGTGCTTCTTCCTCATCTCATTCTTAGCATTCCAAGGTTCCTCACAAAGAGCCTCAAAAGAAGCCCTTATTGAAGCTCGATGTGAAGTTTGATTTGTCCATGTTCAATGGGGAAGCGAATGCAGAGAAGTTGAACAATTGGATAAGGCAAATTGAGGTCTATTGTTGAGTCCAGCAGATCAAATAAGAAGATGTGAAGATTCAGTTGGCTTCACTTCGGCTGACAGGCACCGCACTTGTATGGTGGGAAAGCAAGATTTAGCAAGGTAGCAAACAAATGGGTAATCTTCTCTCATCGTGGTCTGCTTTCATTTCTGCTTTGCGTAAGAAATTTTATCCGTTTGGTTATGTTCAAAAGGATATGATGGATTGGCAAAGTTTTAGACAAGGCAAGGGTCAGAGTGTTCATAATTTTACTGAAGAATTTAGAAAGAAAGCTCTAGAGTTGAATATTTCTTTAGATTCTCCTGACACTCTTTTGAAGTACATTGGTGCTCTTCATCATTATCTATGCCATACTTTGTTGTTGTTGAATCCTACTAGTGTGGATGAAGCAAGTGTTCAGGCTACTCATCTTGAGAGTAGGGGGAAACATTTGCAAGAAGACCATACGAAGAAGCCTTTCAAGCCCAACAACAACCACAAGTCCAAAAAGAAAGATAAGAGCAAGAAGACAACTACTTCCAAGAAGGAAGGAGGAAAGCTCCATTTCAAACATTGCGACACTGATGGGCATGATGAAGAAAGTTGTTGGAAGTTGAATCCTGAACAGAGGCCAAAGCATTATGGAGGCAAAAAGAAGAAAAAGACTGTTGCAACAGTGCAACGAGATTTGGGTTCTGACTCAGGTGACGAAACCAGGATTACAGCCGTGGGAATGCAAGGTAACAAAACTCCTCATACCGGTTCAAGTTCTACTCATGTTTCTAAACAAAATGATAAAAGAAGAAGTGAGTTGTTTCACATCAGAGTTGTGTCTAAGAATACAAAGATTGAAACATTATTTGATCCGGGTTCTCAAGTAAATTTGATCTTAGAATCAGTTGTTAAGAATTTGGACATACAGACTAAACCTCACCCCAAGCCTTATCCTCTTGGATGGGTATGTGATAATGCTAAGCTATAGGTGACTAAGAAATGCAGGTTAAGGTTTGTTATTGCTTCAAAGTTGATTGATGAGGTGTACTTAGATGTTGTTCCTCTTGAAATCTACGGTATCGTATTGGGAAGCCCATACTTGTATGATCGAAAAGCAGTATTCTTCCATCACGAGAACAAGTACGATCTCACCAAAAATGGGGTGGAGTACATCGTGAGAGCTCACAGTATGAAGGCTAACACCACTCTTGTTAGTGCAGGACAAATGAAGAGACTCATCAACACTAATAAGAGATACATGCTCATGGTTGTGAGAGCAAAAGATGCTGAAGCATCTGATGCTTTCAAAGGTTGTGATCCTTCTCATAAAAAGGCTATGATTGATATTGTGGCTAACTATGATGAAATATTTCAGGAACCTACAGGTTTGCCTCCCAAAAGGGAGATTCAACATGAGATTCATCTCCAGCAGGATGCCCCTCTTCCTAATGTGGGCATGTACAGCTTGTTCGTAGTTGAAATGGCAGAGATTAAGAAGCAGGTTCAAGACTTGTTGGACCATGGAGTGATCAGACCCAGCTCCTCTCCATGTGGTTCGCCGATTGTGTTGGTGATGAAGAAAGATGGCACATGGAGGATGTGCGTTGACTATCGGGCTCTCAAAAATATCACGATCAAGAATCAACACACGCTTCCTTGCATAGATGACTTGCTCGACCAATTGAAAGATGTTGTGTTCTTTACCAAGTTGGATTTGCGCAGTGGCTACCACCAGATCAGAATTGCAGAAAGTGATGTGTGGAAGACAACCTTCAAGACCAAGAAAGGTCTATTTGAGTGGTTGGTGATGCCCTTTGGGCTTTGCAATGCACCTGCAACCTTCATGTGGGTAATGAATGATGTTTTCCGGCCATTCTTAGATGATTTTGTCATTGTTTATCTAGATAATATATTGGTCTTTAGTAAAAATTGGGAAGCACATGTGGGGCATGTAAAGCAAGTATTAGATACTTTGAAAAAGGAGAAATTGTATGTAAAATTGTCAAAGTGTGAATTTGGCAAAACTTCATTAGTTTACTTGGGTCATATTGTAGGAGGTGGAAATTTAAAAATTGATCCTTCAAAAGTTGATGTAATTGTCAATTGGCCTAAGCCTACTAACGCTACTAAAGTGAGAAGCTTTTTAGGAGCTGTTCAATATTGGAGGAGGTTCATTCAGAACTTCTCATACATAGCATCTCCTTTGCATGCCTTAACAAGCGTAAAGAAAGCCTTCCAGTGGGGAGGTAAGCAGCAGAAAGCCTTCGACACATTGAAGGGAAAGATCAGCACCGCCCCAGTCCTAGCCTTGCCCGATTTGCAACAACCATTTGAGATAGAGACAGATGCCAGTGGATATGCCATGGGGGAAGTATTGATGTAGCACCGCAAGCCTATTTGCTACCATTCAGATACTTTTACTCAAGTAGTGATCAACTACCCCACCTATGACAAAGAGTTGTATGCTTTGGTTCAGAATGTCAAGAAGTGGAAACACTACTTGATGGGTAAGGAGACGATCATCCATACCGATCATCAACCCTTGTAGTATCTCCAGACCCATACTAAGCTCCAGCAAGCTCGTCATTTCAGGTGGATGGGATTCCTTCAACAATTCCATCTAGTGATCAAGTACAAGAAGGGTACTAGTAACAAAGTGGCAGATATGCTCTCTAGACCTCCTATTGTTGCATCTATTGTTTTGAAAAATGCTTCTTTGTCCCATGAAATTTATATTGAGCAATATGCTATTGATGATGATTTCAAGGAGATTTATGAGAAGCTAACCAATGGAACACAGGTGGAAGACTACTATTTGCAGGGAAAGTTGCTCTATCATTTGGGCAAGTTATGTGTTCCTATCAGTGAAAGATTCCATGTAATACGAGAAGCTCATACTTCTCTTGTATCAGGGCATTTTGGGGTACATAAGACTGTGACTCATTTGCAAAGACTTGTGTATTTGCCTCGCATAAAAGGCATTGTAACAAAATATGTAAAGGGGTGTGTGACTTGCTCTACTTGTAAGCCCACTAATAGAAAATTGGGGCTATACTCACCACTTCCTGTTCCTTCCCATCCTTGGGAAAGCATTTCCACGGATTTTGTGGGGGGTTTTCCTATGTGTAGGAGGGGTCATGACTACTTGTATGTGGTCGTGGATAGGTTTAGCAAGATGTGTATTCTTATGCCATGTAAAAAGTAGGTCACTGTAGAGCAGGCTACTTTTCTCTTCTTTCAGCATGTATGGGTTCACTTTGGACTTCCTACGTCCATTATCTCGGATCGGGACTCTTGATTCCTTGCAGAGTTTTGGACAAAGTTATGGTGTATGATGGACACCAAGCTGAAAAGGAGCACCGCTTTCCGTCCATAGACCGATGAACAGACAGAGGTAGTCAACATGATAGTTGTTCATTTGCTTCGAGGTTATTGCAACAAGCATCCTAAGTTATGGGATGAGCAGATCCAGTATGTGCAGCATGCCTACAACAGGGCTATGCATTCTTCCACTCAGAGCTCGCCATTTGAGACATGCTTTGGGTACTTGCCAAATACTCCATTGGACTTGAATTATGGGAGAGAGGTTGGTTCAAGCATTTCCAAGGATGAAGACAAAGCCCGCAGGTTCATTTAGAGAGTTCAACAGGTACATCAAGCGGTGCAAGAGCAGTTGGAGAAGAGTCAAGCCCAGTACAAGGCTCACCATGACAAGCATAGAGTTGATCATCAGTTTCAGGTGGGAGATCAAGTGTGGCTTCACATCAGCAAGGAGAGGATGAACGGAGAAGGCAAGAAGCTCAATCCCATCAGATATGGTCCCTTCACCATCTTGGAGAAGATTGGGACGAATGCCTTTCCCTTAGAGCTGCCACCATACATGCAGATCTACTCAGTGGTGAATGTGGAGAACTTGAAACTCTATTAGCCTCCCATGATCATGGATGAAAGGGAGAATGTCTCATTGCCATCAGTTGATGAATTTGCTCCTGAGTACATGGATGAGCTACAAGAAGATGTCATCTTGGACAGAAGGACAAGGACTTCTCACAGAGGTGATGTTGATTATCTTCGAGTGGGCATCAGAGGCACTCATCCAAGCAAATCCAAGTGGATCGAGAAGGAGAAAGTGAGGGAGCAATTCCCTCACCTATCTGTTGATTAGTAAAGGCTTTTGGAGGCCAAAAGCTTCTCAGTGGGGAGGAATGATCCAGGAGGATCCAGGAAGGCCAAATTTTCAAAGTCCTCTAATCTTAGAAAAACTAGTTCCAGATCGAAGGGCTCATCGAGACGATTCCAACGATGTTCGTTTCACCTCAAATGAACTCCGTATGAGAAAGTTATCACGTTCTGTTCTATGAGGTCAACAGGGAAAATTGGCAAAAAGAGGTTCCACGTGGCACCACTGATAGGGTGACATGTGGCATCCGTACTTTACAAACATGATGATGTGGAACCACTGACAGGGTGACACATGGCATCTGTACTGTACGAACGGATGATGTGTCAGTTGTGTGGACAGACAGGTGGCAGTATGGTCCAATCAGGATGCGACATGTGTCATGTAAGAACGATAAGGTGGCAATCCAGTCAGCAGTACGGACCAATCCGAATGCGACACGTGTTAGTACGGAGGTGACTGCGCAACTTAGTTCGCAGTATGGCAGATGAGTTGGCAGCTGATTGGGCATTGAGGTGGACCAATCCGAATGTGACACGTGTCATGTACGGGCATTGAGGTGGACCAATCCGGAAACTGCCACGTGGTAGCACCGGATTGGCCAATATTGATTGAAGTTCACCAAAATGTTGCTGCTCCACCGGTTTCGAACTCCTGACCTCCCATACCTTGTCTCTACGCCTTTACCAACTGCGCTGGTAGTGTTCTTTGGATAATGTATGGAATTAATATTATTTAAAGTGGCATTTCGAGCCCCAAAGGAGCCGGGGCTTAGCCCCGACCTTGGTTCTTCCTCCAGCGTGACCAGGAGCTCCGACTAGCACGAGTGCCCACGCTCTATTTCAGCACATGTTGAATTATAAACTATATAAAATGGGTTATAAGTGGGTCTAAAAACAACTTACGTTATAACAAATTTGTTTAAAAAAAAAAACCATATTCTGGGTTCAATGAACCATGTGGCTTTGGGGGAAAAGAATTTTATTGTAATATTCTAAAAATATAAAATGTGGTTGGCATAGTTGTAACTATGTCAACTACATAATTTAAGAAGATCCTAACCAAGTGTGGGGAGTTGGAACCATATGCCTTCTTGGGAAAAATTTGTTGTAACTAAATAATCATGAGGAGAATGTGGAGTGGGGCAAGCCAAGCCTATATAAACCCACTTAATTTCCATTTACAGAGCATGCTTTGGAGTGGAGACTTTGTAGCTAAAGGAGAGAAGGGAGATTGCGTAGCTCTGCAGGAGGAAGGTACGAGTGTTTATACTCATTTTACACCGTCTTCAGGCTTCGGAGTTGCTGGAAGCAGTCTGGTTTTGTTTTGGACAGTGGTTCTCTTCCTGACCATTGTCGCCAAGGTATCATTGTATCATTGCCATGTATTTTTCCTTATGCTGAGATTATAGATTGGCCCTCCTATTGAGAAACAGGCCCGGAGACGTAGTCCATCCTGGACGAACTCCATTATCAACTTGTTGTCTTTATGTGTGTATTGTCTATGCTGTTTGGTTCTCTTCTTATGGATTTGTGAGCTTCATTCATGCTCTTTATGCAATTCATGTTAACGTCATAGAGTAGCAAATATCTTGTTTTCGGATCAACATTAAACTTTGAATATCCCAACTGTGGCATTGGGAATCTCTTCCCAAGAGGCACAAATTCTTGTAAGTCATGTAGACTTGTTTCTTTCTTGTTTTTTTGTAGACAAAATACATGACCTACATACTTCCACCGTGCAAGAGATAAGACAAATACTTGAAGTTGTCTTTTCAGAATGGCGCAGTAGTGTGAGTGAAAAAGGAAGCTATATGAGACAAAAGACAAGTTCTCTTGAAAGGTAAGTAAAGAAAGTAGTGGAACAAGGAAATCATCTGAAACAGGAAAAAGAAAAAAGAAAAATTGAATGTTTCAAGATTACAAACTAATATTGAGGAAGTATTCAAACTAGTTCCTGAGGTACAATATATGAAGGATTTCTCTCTCAACGAAAGAGTGGAAAAAGTGAGGGAATTCATTTAGAAACTTCAAGTCAAAATTGAATAACTGTCTCAAGAACCTGTAACCTCTCCAGAAGTTTGAACACATTGTGACAAAGCACTTGAAAATGTCAATGATTCCTTTGAAAATATTAAGGCTTTGGATGAAGAATGTACAGAACTGCATGAGGAAAGTGTTCATCTATGGACAGCTCTGATAGAGAATAAAAAACTAAAGGTAGTAAACAAAAGGCTACAAATGGAACAAGAAAAATATTAAAGGATTCATGAAAGACTCATTATTTTATTTGCCAGTGAGAAAAGAGACAAAATGGTAGAATTCAAATTGCAGTAGCTAGAAATGACAGAACTCAAGACAACGACCTAATGTAAATATTTGGTCCTCTGTAGGAGGAAGCATATACCTTAACAAAAGTATTTCCATGGCTACAAGAAGAAGCCAAGATTGCAATCAATGACAGTGTAGAATCTTTCGATTTTGTCTTCAATCAAGTCAAAACAACTCTAGAAGTCAAAGAAAAACAGTTGAACGAATAAGTCTCTAGTGCAACAAATAATCTGCAAAATCTCAAATCATATCACCAAACGAAAATAGAAGAGGAGAACTACCTAAGCCAAGGGAATATAGGAATGCAGAAGTTCCCTTTTCCATTGATGTCAAAGGGGGATAGAAGTCAGGAAAAGGCAAGCAAGAGGGAATTTGAACTAAAAAAGATCCCAATGATAGGGGAAGCATTCATCGGGGGGGGCCTATTTGTGTTGACATCAATGAAAAAGGGGGAGATTGTTGATGTATTATTGTTAATGTCAAATATGTAGAAAAATACATGTAATGAAAGAAATGATAAATGTGGCATTGATGCTCCTACATGTTTCTCTATGCGTCTGTATGTATATATTTGTAATTGTGAATATGTATGGAAGCTATATCTTGGTCTCATTTGTGCACATATTCATGCACATAAAGGAATAATTGAAAAGAAAATAGATGCACAAATATTAATTGTGAGGCTTGTAAATTAAGACAATTGTGTGTGCGTTAATACCACAAATAAGTCAGTAAAAATTTTTGTTTTGCAACAGTTGTGTGCGGAAGTCCCACAAGAGTATTTTCATATGTGTGTCTTAAACTACAAAGATAAATTGAAAATGTGGCACGTCGATGCAAACATTAACTTGTCGGAGACGCAATTTCGTTTGGGATGATATCCGAAGTAAACAGACTTCACCAAGTGGACACATCTCTTGAGTCAAGAAGATTCTAAATAAGCAAGAGATGGATGCAGTGAAGTAAGCTTGTAAGAAATGAAGATCTAACTGTTTGACAAGATTTGGATTTTTTTGGGGGGGGGATCAATTGATCGTTGATCGTAGTTGAATATATTTTTGTATCAGAGCCACAGTGCAAGATGAGCAGTGTTGGATGATAGGATACCCGGAGTCTGGATGTGTGAATGATTCTTCTTAGTAAAACATTGTTCATAGAAAATAAAATATAATTAAGTTGAGTGTCTTCTATAAATTCATAATGCGGATCAGTTGAGAAGACGCAGATCGCAGTTATCGTTGCACATTGTATATTGAAGAACAGTCTAAAGAAGATGCAGATACACATACGCATATCTTATTTTGTTTGTATTTTGGAAAACTGTCTGACGCAGATAAGAATAATTCAGCAGTTGAAAAACTTGAAGAAATACATTTCTCTACTTTTTGTGCAAACATATTTTATATTAAGAAGTTTAGATAGGACAAGGAGTAGCGGGTAGTAGCCTCCTTCCATTGGGTGCTGGAAAATACAATCAGTGTGCAACAACGTCCTTTCTGTGGATGAATATAAAATTTAGGGGATCGTAATATCCTTCCAATGGGTGATGGAGAACAAAAGGAATTTGTAACTTCCAGACCTGTAGAGCGTAGTTCCTCCGAATATCAAATCTTGAAGCCATAAATCATAGTTTGTACGACCATACTGATATTTGTTCAAGTCGATGCCTATAGATCATGAGTTGAAGCTTACACAGATAGAAGTTGTTGCAGGTTGGTGCCAGCAGACCGCAAGTTGTACTTGAGATCAAGTAACATCTAAAATGAGTGGTTTCTCATGTTCAGGTAATCTCCCATTTATCTAACTATTCATATTCATACGTACTTGCTCTCAAGCATTTGTGTGTTGCTCTGTTTATTGTTGTGTTTGTTATAAAGTTTCTAAATCAGGAAAAAACTGCATAATTGTACATATCTATGCTATTACTGATTAACTCCCCCCCCACCCCCCGCCCCCTCTCAGTAATAAATTAATACCAACAAAGAGGAACCAAATATTTGTTATAAATAATTCTTCTCCAGAGGCTTTCCTTTGTCAAAATTTTCCATAGAGATTTTGTAGCTAAGGATCTTCCAAACATATCAAGGTCCTTTATGTTCCAACCACCATACCTTTTACGTCTTACAATTTTATTCCATCTAGACAAATGGGCCCCTTTGTACTTAGGGATTCCTTTCCACGGGTAATTTGCAAAGATCCTTTAGAATTTCCCCATAATTCCTTTGGGAATGGATGCCAAAGTATACTAGAAGAAAGGTGTAGCTTCAACTATAGACTTTATAACAACCAACCTTCTACCTATAGAAACCTTTCTGTTACACCATTGGTTAATTCTTTCTTCAATTCTTAAAATGAGCCAACACTGGTATGCTTTCCTGTAGCATTTTGGTTTAGGGATGGATCCAATATATTTTAGGCCTCCTTCACTATCATGGACTATAACATGGAAAAGATAAGCAAGGCTTGTAGAGAGTTGAGCATCCAATACAAACGATATAAGAGGTATTTTTTCCATATTGAAAATCATACATGGTGAAGAAGAAGAGATTTGATAAATTCTTTAGGATCCACCCTTCTCGCATAGAACCCTGGTCAAACAAAATATTATCATCGACAAAAAGGGGGTGGGAAATAAAAATATTCTTTGCAATATCAACCCCTTGAAGTTGACCCTGCACTATGGCCTGATGAATGGCCGTGGCCCTACTAAGGCCTTCAGCAATAAGCAAAAAGAGAAAAGGGGATAATTGACATCCCTGCCTCAATCCTAAAGATGAAGGAAAGAAATGGGAAGAAGATCCATTAATGAGAATTGAGAAGCTAGCGGTAGATACACAACTCATGATCCATTTAAAAACTTCAAGAGATAGTGTAGCGCCCTTCACATATGGAACTTGTTTTCTAAGTGCGACATATGTATGACCAACTTACTTCTTTTGTAACACTTTATAAGCTTACACAATGGTTAAATACTTTTGAGACCCTACACTACATCAACCAACACATGCATTTATAATTCACAATCCATACAAGACAGTGGCATGCATTCATTTGACAAGGGTGACTATCATTACTTTCCTCAAAATGAACTTTACATTATTTAACTTAAAATCAACACATGTGACTCATTTAACCATCAATGCTTTTATAACCAAGGTAGTTATAAACTCTAAGAAGTCAATGTACACAACATAAATTACACAACACAACAAAAATTAATATACATGCTTTTCATAGCCAAGGTAAAGATCTCAAGTTCAACACTCATTAAATTTTACAACCTTCGATAATTGCACCATAGTAGCATAATTCCAGTACGAATATGGATTCGAATACGATTCGATATAGAAAAAATACGTAACGACAAAATCTAGTACGAAAAAAATACGGGAGTAGGTTGCTTATAGATTTTTAAAAAAAACTTATTTTTCCAAGTTAATTTTTTTTTAATATACATAAAACATTCAATATTTGCATGTAAGACCCATCATAGGGCACTTTTCTCTACTTCCTGTCACAAAAAATCAAAGAAAACATTAAAACTTCTATATATAGTCTCCAAGAGGGAGAATAATTTATCTAATAATGTATCTATAAATTTAATTATAAAAATATTAAATAATTAAAATTCAAAAAAAAAATTATATAACAATAAAACAAATTTCTATTAATATATTCCAAAAAATGAAACCCTATCTAAAATCAAATATTATAACTAGTTCCTAAAATTTATATTACAAAATAAACCTAATTTAAATCAAATCTAATATTTGATCTTTATAATTAAAGAACAAAACAAAATATATATCATAAATTTTAAATCTTTAAACTTTTAAAATCTAAAACTAATTATGAAAGGAATATGGACAAAAATAAAAATAAAACAATATAATTTAATTAGTTCTTATTTTAGAATATGTGTAAAAAATGTAGGCAAATTTATCGTATCCGTATTATGCCAAATATTTGACGATTTTAGAACTGCCTCCGAATTTTCGTACAGGAAAGTCTAATGCGACTGAATTATGCTACTATGAATTGCACTACTTGTTATAACCCATAAATGATTTTAACACTGTCATTCGAGCTACTTATGTAAACTTAACTAAAAAAAATTTCCTTTTCTTTAAACAACTTTAAACATCCATATAGAAATAATAGTCATTTAATATTCAATAAAACATTTTTCCTTTTCTCTAAACAACTTTAAACATCCATATAGAAATAATAGTCATTTAATATTCAATAACACTTTATAAATCTAATTATCAATGTTTACTTAGTGATTTACTCGGCCTCATTACCAAAATTTAAATATGATCACCTCTCTAACAATTGACATATGGGATGCAATTACAAGATCATAAGGGATGGAATGATAAATTACATTCTGTTCAGTCATCAAGTGCACCTTTATCGAATAAACATAAGTTACCTTTATATGTGATTCCATCTTAATTTTATTACTTTTGATATTCCCAAAAATAATATAGATTACTCCTACTAGTTTAATGATTTGTCTAAACAGAGGACGATTTTCCACCTTTTCCGGCTCATTTTTGCACGTTTTCGGCAATGAATCTTCACAGAATTTTCAAAACCCGTAAAAACACTGCTAAATATTACAGAGTGTGGATGTCGAGGGGTTTTTGTATTGCATGATTTCATTTATGTGCTTAAAATCGCGCCACAGACAGCAGAAACTACAAATTTCGTAGATAAAAATCATCGGATTCCGACAAAAAAATTGGCTACAAAGTCAAAATCATCCCCTGTTTAGACAACTCCATTTATTAATGGTTGTAAAACATATTAATTAATATACCTATATTATTTTTATCTAAAAACCAATATAAATTCCAATGAAAAAGTGTTCTTAATACAACATAAATAAGATTTCCACACCAATATCAATGAATCATAACTATACCGACGAAGCCTTCTTCAAATTCACCTACTTGATGATATTTTGGAAAATATTTGCAGCTACACAACCACATAAAAAAGGTCTGCATGGCAGCATATACCTACCAAATTGTATTAGTCGATAAAAGCGTCATACTCATGGGTTTTTAAAATTTGTGATTTGAGCATAGAATAAACCTTGCACAAGAACAAAGGTGGCATGGGGTAGAGGAAGGTTGCAACTTCAACTGGATAGCGAAGGCACAACATCTGGCTTGCACAAGAACAAAGGTGGCATGGGGCAGAGGAAGGTTGCAACTTCAATTGGATAGCGAAGGCACAACCTCTGAATCCTCCACTCCACTTGTGATTTCTCTATGTATCCAAAAATATCCAATTTTGTATTCTACTTGGATTATCTTGTCTAGTTGTGGTTGTTGAAGATCGATATTAGAGTTTTCCAGCTCGGATGCAAAATGCAAAGTGCCATGTTAATGTGGTGTATTGTAATTATTTTCATGCCAACCTGTTGTAGTAATATACAAGGATCGAGGGAGGAAGTTCCTCTTCTTGGGTAGAATTTTCGAACAGATCCAGTAGTTGTGTAAAGACCACTTTGCTTTATGGTTCATGCCTCCACAAGAGCCTGTAATGACCATTAAACTTCCAAAGCTATACAACACGCAATGTGATTTTTCATTGACTATAAGTCGGAAAGAGAGTGCAATGATTGAAAAGGTTTCTAGATGACGGATTTGATAGAGAATAATTGAAACCAACAGTTTTTCCCATTACTCAGATTTTAGTAAACATTATTTTATGGCTTTTATTTATCCAACGTGTTATGAATTATTTTGGAGTTATTAGTCCCTGCCCCTGGCTAGCAAGGACTATAGTTTTCGGCTTGCCATCATTTCTATTAAATGACACAGAATTCAAAAAATTTAATCCTAGGTTTTATTTTCGCCCATTTTACTCAACCAATCAATGTCTATATAACATTTCTCCACCAATAAGCCATTTCAA
>LPNX010024558.1:763429-785160 GCA_001517045.1 Pseudotsuga menziesii | reverse complement strand
GTGTCCATTGTCCATGTTAAAGCATACCCGAAGTGTAAGATTGTTTGAAATTTTGTTTGAAATTTTGTTTGAAATTTTTTTATGAAAAGAGTAATGCTAGGAATTCATCTAGCATTAGACTCTAACATTAAATGTTATAATATTACATATTACATTGATTTGTGGGTGCACTACCTTTTTAACGATGGTTGACTAATGGTTGATGCAGTGGATTCCTTCATGCATGTTTTCCATGTGTTGGCTGAAATTTTGTTTGAAATTTTTTTTATGAAAAGAGTAATGCTAGGAATTCATCTAGCATTAGACTCTAACATTAAATGTTATAATATTACATGTTACATTGATTTGTGGGTGCACCGCCTTTTTAACGATGGGTGACTAATGGTTGATGCAGTGGATTCCTTCATGCATGTTTTCCATGTGTTCACCACAGGGCTCTGCAGAGCTTTGCATGCCATGTGTTTAGAGCATGCTCTTCCAAGCTTCTCAATCCCATCACAGGCCATTCTTGCTATCATCTTTCAAGCTTCCCAAGCCCAAGACAAAGCATGTATCATATTTCAAGCTTCTCAAGCCCGTCTGCCAAGCTTCTCAATCCCATCCTAGGACAATCTTGCTCTGATCTTTTCCAAGAAGCCCAGCTCTGATCTTTTCCAAGCTTCTCACGGAAGCCCAAGACGATCTTGCTCTGATGGTCTTCTCAAGCCCTAGGAAATCTCTTGAAGCGACTTACGTACTCTCAATCAACTATCAGGGGCAACCTATTGAAGCTGCTTAGGTACTCTCAGTCAGCTATTGAAGACAAGAATCACTTCAGGGGCGTTGCTGATTACCATTACCTATCATCTTCTCTTCAAGAAGCTTAAAGAGATTCACTGTGCAAGCCATGCAAGAATAAATGGCAACCTTTGCAGCCAAGGTATGTAGAAAACACGCTGTATAAATAATTTCACAGTTCAAAATCATCATAATCATCATAGAAATAATTGTTAGTCTAAATGATTGAACTCAGTTGCGCCAAGATCTTACCAGATTAACTAGCTCCACTTCCTATCCTTTTGGTCCAAAGATTTGTACTTGAGATGGGACGATACATACCATATCCATAAGAAAATATTATGCACACAATGGCATAAAAGATGAATCCTAGCGTATACTGTTTCTCACTAGAAATAATTCTCATTTGGATCCAGGGGAGGGGGAGTGAGGCTGACAAGGGCGACGAATGGGTAGGCATTTAGCAATGACTAGATTGATTGCAGTAAGTGGCTCAATTGATTGCAGAAAGAGGAAGGGATCCTAACACGTGATATAGTAATGGATATTTGGTGTTTTCTCAAGACAAAATAAAAACAGGCAGAGCCATCATCTCTTCCTTCAGGATTTATGTCGTGTATACTTTCTCCCTTATCTCTGCCCACCAGTTCAAATATCAAGAACAAGGAGACACTTCAGATGCCCAACACAATTAATGTAACATAACACTTCGGAAATGTAATGCATATATAAATGTAACGTAGCACTAAGGTAATGTAATGCAATAGTAAGATAAAGTTAAGCAAATGTAGCGGAAGAAGACTTGCCTTTTGGTGCTCAAATGTTCACTTCAGTTGAACCCCACTATATATTGCAAATTTCACAAAAAAAATTTACATTCAGACTGAATTCAAAGCACATTAAGTTATTTAATGCATATATAAATGTAACGTAGCACTAAGGTAATGTAACGCAGTAGTAAGATAAAGTTAAGCAAATGTAGCGGAAGAAGACTTGCCTTTTGGGCTCAAATGTTCACTTCAGCTGAACCCCACTATATATTGCAAATTTCACAAAAAAAATTTACATTCAGACTGAATTCAAAGCACATTAAAAGGGAAATTTTTACTCCAACATACAAGTGCCAGCAAAAGCAACAGTAAAAAAAATTACATTCAGACTCAATTGAAGGCATATTAAAAGAGAAATTTTCATTCTAACAAACAAAAAAAATAACATTCACTTTTCACTCCAACACACAAGTGCCAACAAACGCAACAATTAAAAAAATTACATTCAGACTCAATTAAAACCATATTAAAATAAAAAATTTCACTCTAACAAACAAAAATAAATTACATTCAGACTCAATTGAAATTTTCACTGCAACAAACAAGTGCCAGCAAACCTGTATCAATTGGGTCACCGCAAGAAAACCTGTATCAATTGCGTCACCGTCACCTTCTTTCTGTCTCATACCAACTAGTTTGCTAGACCATGATGCATGTTGTAATCTAATGTGCATTGAGTTTCCTTATGTGGCAAATAGGATTTGAACCTAAACAGGATTTGAACTTGTATAGGCTGATTAAGAATTCCATGTTCCTTGCATGAACTCTGATGGGCGTTATATGAAGAATTTACCATGTAGCAAAACACTCCAATGTGCCAATAACAAGGGCCACATCCTTGGCAGTTGCGTGTTCAACTAACACTTCCTTAAGGTGTTTTACCCCTGTAAACTTGATGTCCATTTGAATCTGTTCAAAAAACATAAAAATACAGACGGACCCTCCATCATCTCTTAGATGTGCTTCACCCCACCATCGTCTCATAGATGTGCATCTCTCCAACCAGAGTTCTCGGGATGAAATGCAGTGGTGGTGTGGCAATGTAAAGAAACTTGCATGGGTTCCTTATGCTGCATGTATCTTGGTTTTATAAATGACACTGGTGGTGTGGCAGCCTAAAGCAACTTGCATGGGTTCCTTATGCGGCATGTATCTTGATTTTATAAATGAGAACGTTGTATAATGGCACTTAAATCTTCAATATTCACGCCAACTTATTGTAATCATTGATGGTTAGCTTCTCAATTTTTAGTTCCACCTGTTAGCTTCTCAATTTTTTTAGGTCCACATGTTAGCTTCTCAATTTTTAGGTCCACTTGTTAACAATTGGAAGCGTTTAATAACCTTGATCCTTATAGTTACGTTGCCCTTAAAGTAGTCACCTTGGATGTATGGAATCCCTATCATTTCACTGACAACCAAATGAGGCGGGTCTTTATAAGGCATCTCTCGCTCGCTTTTCAAATATGCTTTTCAAATATATGAAACTTGAAAAAGGATGAGGAGACGTTACCCATATTGTTGACGAAGGTGGCTCTTGCCAAGATTATTGGGTGGGGCATTACAATAGCCATTGGCATTTGTAGATACATCACGAATTTTGAAGCTTTCCATGTTTATCCCATGCATAAACTGCCACGTTTAGCCCATGCATAAACTGCATGCATCCGAGGGCATCTTCCAGATTCTCAATGAACGCATGTTCAAGGAATTCCCATGGGTCGTGGCCAAGATTATACTGACAACGGCATCAATGTCCATGGTAGTAGGCTCATATTCCTGCATTTCTATATCTAGTTTCAGGTTCAAATATGAATATGGATTCAAATATTATTCTTTGTAGAAAAAATATTTAACAAGAAATTTGTGTCTCTTCAATACAGAAGCATTTGAATTATGATCTGCCATTAAAAATCCGTTGGTTAGTTTAATAGTTGTGCATCAATATATGCAGTTCTCTCTATTACCTCACACCAGCAACTTGTTGCAATAGTCCTCAAGCATTATTGATCATTTCTATCATCGTGAGGCAGTAAGCTAGCTCTACATTGGCTTCCTGCAACTCGCCCTCTTCTTTCGATCTCGCTTGCAACTGGAAATCTCTTTCAGCCTCGCTTGCAGCTGGAATTCCTTATCTAGTACAGTAACATCTATAGATCCTCTTTGTTCTCTTCTATTGTTGCATGGACCATCGTCTAATGAGAGACATACCCATCTCTTTATGCCCAAGATATAGTTGTGGAACGAGAGCCACAAACTGTTGAATGACATACAACTATTGAAGGATAAATTATACACTTGTTGAAGGACAAGCTTGCCACGTTGAAGCAATATGAGTAAAAAACAAATAACAAATTGATATGCTTTAGCATGCTTCACCGTAATGTCAAATTGTTATGCTTTACAAACATTTAATGCCCTAATTAACTAGCTTTGTTTTTTTTCACATTTGTTCTTCAAACTGCTCATAGATAAGAAAATGCAACTGATCCCTTGGTTGAACCTTAAATATCTCCTTTAAATTTACTAATTTAATAACTTCGTCGTTCATTCTCAACAACCCATTCTCATCATGGATACCCTCAGTATTACCCATTTGGTTTACATACCTAGAAGCTCTAACATATGCCATAACATGTCCCCCATTAATAACTTCTTTAATAACTACTATGAGTTTATAATTCCAGTTCATACTACATTTTGATTCCATGTGTTCGCCGAGGTTAAGAAACTCTTCATACAGCCCACTGCAATATTCAAAGTAATCGCAATTAATACCAAGAATTAACGTAAGTGAAAGATCGAGAATTGTAGTTTGATGACTTATATCGAACAAAATATCACATCCAGAAGATTTGGAATGAGAAAACATATTTTAGTGACTGAAAGAGTCATTTGCCATTACTTCTGCAAAAGAGAAACGATGACCTAACCTTAAAATTCCAGTACTGCTATTACGGCCTTGAAATTTCATTTCTACATTGCCTGCATGGAATTTAAGGTATCAAAGAAGATGAAAATTCTCGTTTTTTTCCACCGAGAAGATCAACATGATAGTCTGGTAAGAAAAAACAGAGGTAGCGCCGCAGGATTTGCATGTGGTTCGAGTTGTGTTGAGGCCCGAAAATTCACAAGCAACAACAGTAAGGGATTCTCCCCAGTCAATGTTCCCAACTAGCCCGTGACTGTTTGGTATGGGGAATCCGTCCGGTTTGCGGTCCGGCTACCGTAGGTCAAAGTAACAAAAACAAAGGCTTTACCAGTTGCGGCCCGGTCCACCGTGTATTTTTTGTATTTTTTTGACTTAAGTATGTTATGCAAGTGCCTAATTAACCATGCAAGGTGATAAGATGCAAGGAGCAGTCACAACGTGATGCGCATGTTCTTACCTCTCGTCTTAGCATTCACAAGCATCTAAATCACATACAACACGAAATTAAAACTAACTAACTAAACTATCCCTAGGGAGCAGGATTATCATTCATTGGTGAGTAATATATTTTGCACATGCATTATGAAGAATTACAGATAGCTGATACTTCTTTCAAGACAAATGAACAATTACAGATATTTGAACAACCAGATAGCCAATTGTTTATGAACAACATTTATTACTCACAGTGGAAAACATCACAAAAATATATTGAAGAACATTTAACAAGAACATAGGTTCAGAAAGTTAAACACTCTCACAGTTAATGAAACACAGCTGAAAACGAAATAGTTCCCCTTCAACATCGTTCATTTAATCACATTGATACATTCCACATTTCGCTTTCTCCAGCAGGCAAAAGTTGCAGTTTCTGATTGTAAAACGAAATAGTTCCTCTTACAAGCAAATGGTTTACAAGTTTTTCCAGGGAAAAAGTCCTGTCTAAGTTCTACTTTTAAATATTTAAACTACAACTACAGACTGCTTGGGATGCCCCCCCCAAACGTCTGATCTTCCAGTTCCTCAACGCTTCATATTCCTCTATCTTTCCTGCGCATGCTCGTGATTGGCTGAGTAACTGCCGGACCTTTCAGAGCTGCTCCTCTATCACCATTCATTTTGTATTTTTCCTTCATTTGTCCTTCTTGTGATCCTGCTAGTTTCGGCCCTGCCTCTACCAAACGACCCGTCTTCCTCCACGACGCGGTAGTTTGACCGATCTCCCGAACCCACCTGCAATCAATCCACAAGCATCATTCATTGGAATGGCGTTTTAAACATTAAAATTAACCACCTGAAACAACTAATCCACAAGAAAATAGCCAGGTGCATCTCTTGATCTGGAAAGAGTTTTGATTAAGCCTTGGGTGGGAAGGTTCTAAATCGGCAGTCGGAAGGCTTTGATATCAGACGTGAAAAGGCTTTCCTAGCCGTGACGGCGGAAAAGACAAGGGCTAAAGTCACGCGAAACGTGGGCAGGAGAAGATTTAACCGAAATTCGGATGGCTTTACACTTCAGAAGCTAAAGGACTTTGAGAGCCGCAACGACGGAAGGGATAAGAGCTAGAGACATCCGAAACGAGGGCGGGAAAAGCTCAATCGGAAGTCGAAAGACATTACATCAGAAGCCAAATGACTTTCCCAGCCACAACGGCGGAAAAGAAAACGCTACGGGTATGCGACGTAAAGGTCAACACGCATCGGCAGTCGGAGCTCTTCATACTTCGGATGGCTAATCGATTTGGGAGCCGCAATGGTGGACGGGAAAAGGCTATCAGCCGCCGATTTAACATAGTAAGACGCCTGATGTATAAAAATGACTTAAGTGTTTTGGACAACTTCTCAAACTCAACAACGGACAGAAACTTGTTATACCTCCACAACGACGACCCATAATAAAGAACACTTGGTTCGATCAACAAGCGAAAACAAACTTAGAATCTGCGACTCACCATAATTTCCAAACGCAATCAAAATTCGAATCTTGGGTGAGAGTTAAGCTTTTACAATCATCTAAAATTAAAACAAGACCAAAAACTCAAAGGATCCAATGATTAAAACAATGCAAAATCATGAGGAGGGGCCCAAAATCTAAGAAATTTGGGGAGAACGGTTGCAGCTACAACAAGTTGTATATTTTTTAGTTAGGTCTTCGACCAAGCCTTTTACATATCCTTCTTCGATTATATCCTTTAGAATGAAACGCAATGTATTAGTCGGAGAGTTTCCATTTCCCAACGAGCTAAAAGAGTCAGGAAACCTATCATGTAGCCAATTTATGACGTTAGCTGCTGGGTGCCAATCATTTTGGGAGTACTCGTTGAGCTCTTCTCTGCTCAAGATATCATTTGGTAGCCATATTTCCATAAAGAAGAAATGAATTAAGGTGGTGATGGACAATTTATACGGTATTTCACCAAATATGCCACGAGGTACTCGATCTGGGAGGCTTAGCGGCTTGCATGGCTAATATGCACTGCATGGCTACACTTATATAACAGGTACCGAAATCATTGCAAATGGCTTGCAAGCCAACTGGTTCGGTCCAAAAGCTTAGGATTCAATTGCATAAGGCAGGGACTTGCTGCCTTTAGTAGCTTCCCTTGTTTTAATGAATATACTACTGTATCTGTGGAACTAATTGCTTGAAAATTTGGAATTTCATGCATGCCAAAGTTCAAAGAAACCATAGATTATTTTCTATGCCAAATTTGCATCCGTATATGGAAATTTCAACTACCTTTATGGTAATTCAACTACCTTGAGAATAATACAAACTCCGCATGGGAATTAGTGTTTGCTATATTTAAGAGATTCAAAAATTATGGAATAAAAAATAGAATAATAAGAGGCAGCAAATAAGAAATATCATTTATTTATTTTTTATGTTCTCCACGGGATATATATATATATATATATGGTTCAACTCTATTAATTTTCCTGTGGCAATTTTGAAATTTAAAAAAATGCCAATGTTTAACTTTAGAAGATTTAAAAATAAATTGAATTAATTAAATTTCTAATTTTACAATTGGTCGATTGTCTGGTGAGGTAAGCTCTCGATTTCCATCCTCATATGTAGGCGGTAGAGGTGACGAAAGACAAAGACACCATTAACATGCATTGAATCTCCTCGTTGGTGGTGCTAAAAGCCGCCATTAATGCGCATTGACTGTCCTCATTGGTGACACTGAGGTGCTGAGGTTGCACGGTGCACAGAACCAAATTCCAGTCTCATTTAACCCAAATTTCATTGTTTCCTAGCAGCACCAGGCATGGTTCAGTGCATCTTCGAACCACGTGGACTGGCATTATGCTACAATAGTTCTATTAGGCATAAAACTCACCAATATCTAAATGTGGCTACAAGCATTCAACCAAGACTCATTAGCTACGATGAGTTATTTGAATCAACCAAGAGTGGAAATTTGTGGCTAGCTAGGGATCGAGTTCTTCCTGAACTAAAGGTGCATCTCCAAAACTAAAGAGCTATTTGTACAGTTTATAAATATGTTGGACGGAAAGCTAGATCTCCGCTCTATTACTTACGTAAAAATCCTAGTTTTATTTAAATGCACCCATCGGCTGTATTCATTGCAGGCACTTTAATACATGGTTCGGAAATGTGCAGCTTAATGGAGGAATGTAATGGGGCACCTGGGAGAACATAATGAGGCACCCTAGAGAGTAATGTCAGCGCAAGACACACTTCAAGTGGCGAGCCTTATTTACTAGACAGACTCATCTTTAAGACAAGTATGTCAAAGTGTCAGAGGCTTCCATTTGAGTATGGGTCATACATTAGCATCTGACATCCTCCTCCATGACTCTATGGCCTCATTCGACATGATACGGCATCCATCGATGCATGATCGCTTTGGCCAGATTTTCAAGCAGACGGCAAGCTTCTTGCCAATTCAGCGGCTACGGGCTCGCACGCTGGACGGTCTATCAGGGTTCGGAGCCTGCGGATTCGCACACTGGACAATCTAACTTGCCAGGGTGTACATAGATCGACGGATTTACTAAATCTTACGCCGTATGCCTACCGAGATAGTCTGGCCAGTCTTATAAAACCTCAGCTATTGGACTGATAATGTTTTCTTTTTTGTCTCTTAAACCTGGTTATTGGATTGGATTGATAACTTTTTTTGGTTTGGGTTGTGTTGGACACAGGCCGGTAAGTTTATCATACAATGGTTGTTTATCCAAATTACTTTTCATTATTAGTTTTAACTGAAACTAATTTTATTTTATTTTGCAAGTGCAGTAATATTTGGCATTAGAAAGCAAGCCAGTAAGTGAGCTTCTCGGAGGAGCTGTAGAGGTTAGTAAATCTATTTTACGCTGTAGAGGTTAACTTGCTCAGTAAATCAGTAAATCAGGCGTAACAACAATTGAATCTCCATGGGTTTAAATGTGCTCAGCCATAAATAAAAAACTAGTTGAAGAATATACTATCCTCTTTAAGGGTAGTTGTTTCCTTTCCTAAATAAAATGATTAATAGATGCCCTTGCACATACAAACTTCTGCACATAAAAAAGTAGAAGGTGTTGGTTTCCTGTCTGAACCAAATGATTTATAGATTTCTTGTCAGAATCGAATGCTTTATACCTTGCCGAAATGGAATTAAACTGATAAATTCTCAGTCTGTTCAATCAGTGAATAATGCGCCTTTAGATCGGGGAAATTCCCTAAGGAAAGATGGCCTATACCATTGAGGACTCGATACGCCAACCAGCAAGCAATCCAATTGCAATTGGGATTGGGATTATAACAAATTACTGGGTCTAGATCTGCAGGAACCATTGCTCTTGGCTGACTCTCAAACTATAAAGAATGCTGAGTGAGATGAACTTATATTATAGCCGCCGGTCCAGGTAAAATGCAATGGATCCATCCCATGCATTTCCTGGTACCAGTTATAGCTCCAGATATAGATTCATTCCCATATGGAGAAACAGAGCAAGCAGCAGCTGAGCGATAGTAAGCAGCGCTCATTGACCAAGTTGGAAAAGCGGGGTGGAGGCCAAATCCCTCCCTCCTAGCAATCCTGGTGAGGCCATCCCCCTAGCCATTGTTTACACCGCGTCTGAGGCATGAGGGAAAGCAACGAATAGGCGGTTCACCTATTAAGAAGGAGTCTTTTTTTATGATGATGGGTTATGGTTTCCTCCCTACGGCCTTGGGAACAACTCCTTGGGAACATGCCAAAAGCCTTCCTTGCTCAAAAAGCTATACAGAATTTGAACCATTTAATTAAAAGGTGAATTGCATTCCCCTCCTTTTTTGGGAAAGAGCGTAGCACCTATTGGACTTGTATTGCCTAAAAGAAAGGATGTGCAACTGATTTAAACCCAACACCAATTCAACCAGCCTGTCTATTCGTTGATGCTTGCTATAATACCATGATTCATGATTTCATTGGCGAATCGACGCTTGTATGACTTTCACCAGGCTTGTAAGGTAGAAACCAAGCATGTCAGTACGGGTATATTTGAATAACAATCTCTTTTTCATTAGGAAAAACTCTAAATGAGCAAAGGTTTTCAAATCTGATTGACTAAAGGCTTTTTCCGTGTCGATTTTGACTGTGACTATGCCCCTATTATTAAAGCATATCACCTAGGGTCAATCCAAGCCATTAATCCCTGCCTCCACTACTTGCTCTCTGAAATCTCTATTTGATGGTTTTGAGCGGCATCGTTGCTCAATTGATAACCTATAAGGAGGGGTAAGGAGCATGATGATGAAAGGAAAGAATAAGAAATGAATAGAGTGATGGATGATACGTAACTTACCTTTTCAATTCAGCACAATGCCAAGTTATTTCATTCAAATTTGCCATAAATGTGGCTACTTCTGGTGCAACCTTTCAAATACCAGTAAGTCCCTTCCCTACCTAAGCTACACGAACCTTCAACTGAAGCATAGCTGGTGAGTCTTCTGTTCCTTCGTGTTGGGTGTATTTGGGCAGGTGTAGAAGGAGCAAGTGGACATAAGTCGACTTGAACGAAGACCGACTTAGTCAGCCGACTAAGTCGATCAGCCGACTAATTCGGTCGGCCGACTAACTAGAAAGATTAGTCGGCTAACTAACAGTCGTGTCGGTTCACTGAATCGACAGGTAGTTATTTTGTAATTGTTTTGTAACTTGTATATATTAGGTTGTTGAGCCAAGCAAGAACTCAGTTCAGTTCTATGCCTTGTATGAACTCACTACATTAATATAATATGTTTTCCTATCTGTTCTTGTCTCTTGTATCTGATGTATAGTTATGTTTTAGTATGTATTATTGGTAACCTTATGTGATCTGTGATATTACAACATTGGTTCCGTTGCCGTAGTACATGTCTAAAATATATGCTCACATATGATACCAGAGCAGGAGATCAAGGACTGGTGGGACTGTAAAGTTGTGAACTACTTGCAAAATTACGCAAGACGAAATAGATTAACAGTCGCTGAAGCTAGAGCCAGATTTTTCACAGAGACACATGAAAAATTCGTCGAGTCTGTGCCACAACTGTTAAAGTAGCTTCTGGATGAGAAGACCGGACACAACTAAAGAACAGCAGTTGCTAGATAAACTGTTCCGAGGAGGACGAACAAATATGTCGGAGTGGTTCAAGAAAATCGCCGACAACTTCTGTGAGGAGCAAGCAGTTGAAGACCGAACGTCGGTAGAAAATGTCAAAGCGAAATTCTACACATATTTCACCGAATAATTCTTGTGATCCTTTCCGACCTTGCTGTTCAAATTCTTGATAGAGAACGGAGCAGGCCACATCATCGAACCTAGATCACCATTGTGCGAACAGCCACCAAACACCAACTGGGCGGCGAAGCAGAGGAAGTGGGAGAAATTTATTGCAGAAAGGGAGTGGGAATACTTCTTGAGCAAGTGATTCGAACTATCCGGGATTTGTAAAAAGCATTGGGTAGGCTATGGGGGGGTAGCTGGTCTTGTGTCAAAGGTAGAGTATAGTGGATCCTAGTCGACTTCAGGAGGATAGCCGTCACCAGTGATGAAAATTCGAACGTAGAAGACTTGAAGAGAATAGTACTGTACTGAAGTATGTCGGACATTCAGAAACAAGAAAGGGACGAAATACAGAAGAGAAGGGAAGCAAGACGCGAAAGAGCCGACGGGCCGCACAGAGAACAAAACCCTAGGGAGACCGACCGTGAAGAGAATCCGCTAGAGTCGGGTCATGACCGACAGGAAGAGGGCGTAGAACAAGAGGTGTCCCCTATGGAGGAAGAAGTATGGATAGAGCAGCCAGAAGCTCTCCAATTAATAGCTCCCGGTGAAAGAACGACCCTTTTCCCACTAAATCCACATACCCGAATATAGACTATTGTCGAAGACGACCTCCGACTAAGAGCTGGTGACTATAGTATCTGGAGTCGACTAGGCGATGATACGTATACCGGACGACATCTTGTCATACATCAACCATTCAAAGGGAACTGGGTGACAATTCAAGCGGCACCATCCCTCCGAAGTATCCACTTGCTCTTACCGACACAGGAAAGAGCACCCCCCGCCAAGTACAGCTTTTGAAGGAATAGAACACGCAGACCTGCACACACAAAATTTCAGTGGACCATCGACAGTAGAAATCCACAACAACCCACTGTACGTCGAAAACGAATCAACCACCGACGGAGGTACCAGTTTCGTCGACCGAAATTCCGCAGGAGCGACTTCATTAACAATCCCAGCACTTTCACCACCACCCACACCTCCGACCCCGCCAACTTCTGAGAGCAGTGAAAGTGACTCAGACATGGGTCACGAAACAGCTCACATTCCTCTCTACGAGGGGGATGAAGACCCCAGATGAAATTGGTTCGTCTGTGAATCCATCTGGGATGCAAACCAGGTGAAGGATGAAGACCGACAGATGGCTCAGTTCACAGGAGCCTTACGGAAAAGGGCCCTGACCTGGTACATGACCTTTTCGAAAAGGCAACCCAGAGCATCAAAAGCTGAGATTAAAGCACATTTCTTATCCTTTTTTAAGACCCCAGACACTAAGCACCTAGCCGCTAAAAAGCTCAAGACAACGCAGAAAAAGCAAGGGAAACCATCCGCGACTACGACAAACGCTGGAAGGACCTATTGAGTCAATTAGATTATGTTATTGATGAGAAATTACTAATTCAATGGTTCCTTGCAGGCTTATCACAAAAAGTTCACTGCCACATCAGTCTGGAAACATTCAAGACATATGAAGATGCACTGACCAAAGCTCTGCAGGTGGAAATGGACGAAGACATACCTGCCTATCCAACGGACCACAGGATAGAAGAACAGCTTGAAAATGTGCAGAAGTCCTTGAAAGAACTGACTCTCAAAAATCAAGAAATCTGGTGTACTAAATTTTCGATGGCCGGACACTCAAAAGATAATTTTCGACACGAATACAGCCAACAAGACGTCCAATTTGTGCAAACTAAAGTATTTTGTGACATTTTCCAGGAGGTCGGAGATCATTCTACGAAAGAATGTTTGTTTAAAATGAAGAACGCAAAAGCTTCCTGGTGCGCCATCTGTGAAACAAAGAATCATAATACGGCCAACTGTCAATTAAACCTGAAAAACAGACAGAACTATCAGGCGGTCTACCAGACGAATGCAGTGGCACAAAGCAATGAGAAAAATAATACTAATGACCAGAACGGGCAATGATACGAAGGCTGACGATATGAGCGCCAATACAACAATCGACGACAAGGGTTTGGAGGAAGAGGTCGATTCGTCGGGAATCGCGACATACGACCACGTCGATCTACCCAATGCTTCATCTGCTATAAAGAAGGACACATATGTGCAGACTGTCCGTACAAGGACAGAACTGACCTTAAATTCTGTACCCATTGTGGCGTAGGCGATCACTCTCTGGAGGATTGTCCTACCATGTTAGAAAAAATCAATAATAAGAAAAATGTTAATGTCTTGTCTTGTGTACAAAAGCATGATATATTAACTACTAAAAATCTGCATATTGTCACTCGCCAAGGCACAAAAACAGGGCCTGATAACCCCCAAATTAGTAAAATTAAAAACAAAAATGGTTATCTGGATCCTCTGAAGGAAAAACAAACTTATCAAGAAGCCACACACATATTTCAAGACATTGCACAGCAAGAATACATTATTAACAGTCGACTTAGCACAACACAGCAATTAACTCATCTCATCCAAACCAATAAATCCGTAGCCCAGTTCATTGATTTATTACACGAAATAAAAAGCACTAACTTTGGAAAACAAACTAAGAACATTTGAAGCCTAAATCAGAAAGACAAAAATGATGTCGACCCACTTGTCGACCTGGAAATCGAGGGTTATCACGTCCGACAAGTGGTGCTCGATTTCGGATCTCAGGTAAATATCATGACCAGGGATACATGGGAAAAGATGGGCCGACCTCGACTCTATGAGTCAGGCATTTACCTAAAACTCGTCGACCAAGGCCTCATTGAACCCATTGGGGTTTGGAAAGATGTTGACACGACCATCAAAGGAATCTCGACTAAGGTTGATTTTGAAATCATGGACCCAAAAGAAGGATCTAGCTCCTTCCCAGCGCTAGTTGGTCGACCTTGGGGACGAAAGATGAAAGCTTCCATATCCTTAGACAAAGAACGAATTAAGTTAAAAGGAAATGGTCAAAAAGTCATTGTACCCATTAATCCTTCCCAAGGAGCACCTTGGACCGAACCGATTGATGAGGAAGTCGATGTCAGACAGCTTTACCGGATCCATAACAATACAGACTATACCGAGCCAAACATCTATGGGGAGCTTCACTTAGGTAACCAAGACTCAATTGGATATAATTCAGATGCTGAATTATATGACTGGGAAATGGAAAATTATGAAACACAAGCAAGAGGGTGCTGGACTATACAAAAAGTACAGAAAAAACCCACCCGACAGTGCTTCATTGTCTCAACTATCCCCAAAGTCTTTGAAAACAAAATCAAGGAACGACCTACATTACAGCCGACCAACTTCCATAATACCCAACTACCCAGGTATAAGGAAAGAGAATCCCCCATTATGCATCTTGAACAAGTATCTAAAAATATTGGAGAACATGGTAGACTTCAAAGCTTAGTGGAAACATTTACAGGTCAAGCAGCTATATGGTGGAACACCCATCAGACAAAATTGCAGACCTGGACAACTGCTTCAACTTTCTTTGTCGAACGATTCGGTGGGAAAAATTTAACCCAGGACACTCAAATCCCTATCTTTGTCCAAGGCCAATACCCAGAAGACCACGTCAAGCTTTGTGAAAAGGAGTGGAGACGGCTTGGACACAAAGATGAGCGAGCCTGGCCACATTTGTTCCCTTCAACCCTAGCTGACTTGCCTAATAAATGGTATAAGATGGAGGAAGATAAGGGAGAAACCTTCTTTTGGCATGAACTTAAAGAAAATTTTATTAAGGACTTCCGGTTCATACCTGAAAATGAAATATTCGCTGAGACAGCACACCAAATCAAACAATTTCTTCAACCGCCAGATAAACAAACCGTCCAAGACCATCGACAAATCAGAGACTGTAACAAAATACAAGCTGAGTCAAAATCCTAGTCGACACGTTTACACTTAGAAAATGAACACATAGAAGGTAAGAGCTTTAGATGGAAGACAGACCACATTGAAACAACCAAACCGATCTACTCAATCCTGAAAGCCGAGACCACTGACAAACCAGACCTAGACAGAATGACTGCAGCCGACTTTCCGGCTACATTCTCATAGTTTAATGAAGGAAGTCGGCCGATCAATGAAGCTAAAGCACCAGAGTGGTTGGATGCCAAAGTAAAAACTAAGGAGGTCGACATTTCAAACGACGACCGTCCAAAAATAGCTAAGATTGGGGACTACTAGAACGAACACCAAACCACCGAAATCATAAACTTACTTAAAGAATTCCAAGATGTCTTTGCAAGGGACTACAAAGACTTAAAAGGGTTAGTACAAGAAATGGGAGAAATGAAAATAGATACTAAACCTGATGTCCGACCTGTCAAGAAACGACCTTACAAACTAGCTCATAAGTATAAGGAAATAGTTAAGAAGGAAATAGACAACATGTTAGCAGCAGGGATCATTTACCCTATCGACCAGTCGGAATGGGCAAGTCCCATGGTCGTACATCCCAAGAAACATGACCCGACCAGGTTAAGAATTTGTGTCGACTTTAGGGATCTCAACAAAGTCACACTCACAGATCCATTCCCCACCCCCTATGCTGATGAAATCCTGAATGAAGTTGCAGGCCATGAATGTTATTCATTTACAGATGGATTTTCAGGATATAATCAAGTACCCATAGCAAAAGAAGATCAAAAGAAAAAAACATTTGTATGTGAATTTGGGTCCTTTGCCTACAAAGTTATGCCTTTTGGGTTGAAGAATGCACCTATAGTATTCTCACGAATTGTTGTCAAAACATTCCAAGAGTATATTTATAAGACCGTCGGAGTATATTTCGACGACTGGACTATATATTCCACCCTAAAGGATCACTGCACATGGCTCCGACTTATGCTGGAGAGATGTCGATAGATACAACTCTCCTTAAATATTAAAAAATGTACTTTTATGACACCCATAGGCATTCTCTTAGGGCATATTGTCTGCAAAGATGGTATAAAGGTCGACTTTGCCAAAATAAAAATCATCCTCGACCTAAAACCCCCAATAAACCCTAAACAGGTCCGGGTGTTATTGGGCCATATAGGATACTATAGGAAATTCATCAGACACTATTCAGATATGACTTACCCTCTGGAAGAACTGCTAAAAGAATATCAGGAGTTTATATGGATAGAAATATGCCAAATATCCTTCGACAAATTGAAAAGAAAATTGGTCGAAGCTCCCATACTTAAATTTCCAAACTGGTCGACAAAATTTCATGTGCATATAGATGCATCAAGCATCGCAATTGGAGCCATCCTTACTCAACCAGGGGATGATGGGATGGATTACCCTATCATATACAGCAGTCAAAAATTAAATAAAGCTGAAAGGAACTACTCGACCACTGAACGAGAAGCCCTAGGTATGGTCTTTGCTCTCCAGAAGTATCGACATTACCTATTGGCCAACCCTTTCATATTTTATACCGACCATCAAGCTTTGAAGTACCTTGTTAATAAACCCCTTCATCATGGAATAATATGTCGATGGTTACTTCTTTTTCAAGAATTTGAGTTCGAAGTAGTGGTCTGACCAGGAAAGCTAAATGTCGGACCCAACCACCTATCACGTATCGACACAGGGGAGGAACCGACTGGAATCGACGACGACTTGCCGAATGCACATCTATTTCGCATAGAAGCAGTACCCGAAGAACTAGAAGAAATAGCTCAGTTCCTAGAGACAGGTCAGGCACCCGAAGGTCTGAACACCAAGAAGAAACAAATCTTAGCTAAGAAGGCTGCAACCTACAGCCTCATCAATGGATTTTTGTACAAAATGGGGTTAGACGACATTCTTAGACGTTGTGTACTCGACCATGAGAGAGAACAAATCATGCATGAAGCACACTATGGACCTACAGGAGGACATTTTCAAGCGGATACAATTGAAAGAAAAATCCAACAGTTGGGCTTATGGTGGCCGACCATCCACAAGGATTGCAAAAACTTTGTTAGTCGATGCGATAGATGTCAACGACTTGGTCGACCTCTCCCGAGCACCGAAATTCCCTTGATATCTGTAAACCCTAGTCTCACATTCGAACTTTGGGCTATAGACTTCATAGGACCTTTTCCTATCCCAGCCAAACGATCAGGTGCAAGATATATTATCATGGCAGTAGAATATGTCACCAAATGGGCAAAAGCTGAACCCATCGATACATGTTCAAGTGAGGTAGCTGCTAAGTTTATCTACGAAAACATTATCACTAGATTTGGATGCCCACTCACATTGATTAGCGACCAAGGATCACACTTTATCAACAAAACCATCAAAAATCTGACCGACCAGTTTCACATCAACCACCGACGAAGCACTGCCTATCACCCTCAGTCGAACGGCGTGATTGAAGCTTTTAACAAAACACTAACCAAAGGGTTAACCAAAATATGCAACACCGAAAAAGACGACTGGGATGAAAAAATCCATGCGGTTCTCCGGGCATATAGGACAGCATATAAACGGTCGACCGACCAAACCCCCTTTCGACTAGTCTACGGGCAGGAAGCGGTCATCCCCCTACATTTTCGACAGCAGACACCTATTATTGCACAGATACTACATGTCGATGTCGAACAGGCAAGAAAGGACCAACTATTTCAACTCAGTAAGCTAGAAGAACATAGAATCATGGCTATCCAGCATCAGGAAATTCACAAAGAACAACAGAAATCCCGGCACGACCGTAACATCAAAAACAAAAACCTCTCGGTCGGCGACCTTGCTTTACTTTATAATAGTCGAGTCAAGGGAAAACCCAAGAAATTACACACATAATGGATGGGACCTTACGTGGTCAAAGAAATACATCCCAACGGTTTAGTCCGACTGAAGACATTACAGGGCCTAGTATTTCGGAAGGTCGTTAATGGAGCCCGACTCAAACGTTACAGAAACTGGAAAAAAAAAAAATCAAATAACGACCTTAACCGTCAAACAAAACCTATAAAAAGATAGAAAATTTCCAAAACAAAATAATACATCCGACACAACCAGCCATGACAGCAACTCACTACTGCGACAACCGACATCATCACCATCGACCATCTTCATCGACCAGACAGGCCGACCATTTTCACCAACGACATCGACCATCGACTTCGAAAGTCCCATCACGCATTGATGGCCTCGAGCGCTGAAACAGATCCTCCATTAAATCGCACTCAAGTATTGCAGTTGGACTATCAAGTCCTCCATTAATACACCCATTTTGACACTCAACCCCACCCACGCCTATAAATAATGGACAGTCAAAGGTTCATTCACCATACCACTTACCCTCAGAGCACCCAAAATCTCAGTCGACAAAAGCACAAGAACCCTGTCCAAACCCCGACCAGTCCGACACAATGGCACCTAAACTAACCAGAGCTACGGCCAAGGCAAAGGAGCTGCAAGCAGAGGACACCCCCTTGCTCAACCACTTAAAGAACATCAAAAACGAAAAAGTACAGGAGGGCCCATTCCAGAAACTCTGGAAAGAAATCCAAGAGTGGGCCTATGTCGACAACAGAATTACCCAGGCCGCTAAGAAAATTCGGAAGAGTAGCATCTTCAACTACCCTAACGCACCACTGACGACAAGCTTCGGTGGGACGAAGGAAGCAGCTGTTAAATTCATTATCAGTCGCTACCATAACGGTCGATTCTACTTCGACCAGCCGATTGATATCACCGGGGATGTTATCTCCAAGCTTATGGGTCTGTCCAACCAAGGCAGCCCTGTACCTATTGGGATCAAAGACGGGTTAGTCCAAGAACTTACGGGCTCACCGTCGGGCAAGAATTCCAAAGGTTTAATGATCGGACAGATTGCGACAAGGACGCCACAGATCGTGGCTAAAATCATAGCAATCACCCTTACATTAGCAGGTTGGGGAAGCGACCTTAAACTGGAGATGTTGGAAGCATTCGACACCATCACGACCGACGGTCGGATCTACCGATGGGGAGATTATGTTGCCAACATGATCAAAACCATCTGTGAACGCTGCCAGGAGACGGGAGGTATGATCAAGTTCCCCTCTCTCATTCTCTGGATTGTCATGTACCATATTTGTCCGGAAGGTAGTCCAGTCTTCCGGGAGCCGACCAAGTTCCAAATGCACTGCTTTAAACCCTTTTCACAAAAACGCACCCTGCATGAGCTGGCACAGGGGAAAGTCTTCTTGGAAAACTGGTTCCAGCAATTGAAGGTTCGCACAACGAGGTGGAGGGTGCCCCAAAACATCCGACGAAACCTCCCTGCTGAGTCTCATATCCAGTTAGAACTTGACCATACATCAGTATGGTACATGCGAGGTCAGGACCCCAAAGCCCAGGACCTCGACTGCTATCCAATGGTCGAGTAGATTTTTCAAAAGTTGACCAGAAAAGCGTAGACAAAGATACCAATTCCAAAGGCTACGAAACAGGTCGACTTCTCCATCATAGAGCCACTCACCGACCAGGAAAAAGAAGAGGACTACTAGCTAAAATTATACATCAGCACATTTGTGTAAGAGGATACCCCGACCGTGCCCACTAGTCAGGTACACATCACTGTTAAACCTCCAACTGCAAAGGTAGTCGACCCCCAGCCGACAGAACAACAAAAACCAACAGTACAACCCCAACCACAGACAACTCCTCCGGCTCCAACAACCGTCGACCCCACTCAAGTACAGACAGGTGAAGTCGAAGGCAACGCCCCGGAATATGCTTTATCTAAAAGCATCATCAAGAAGCTGGCTAAGGAGATAGCTGTCACAAGGAAAAAAATCAAAGCCCAAAAACTACAACAAGGTAGGGGTACGCGCAAGATTATTCTCACTGACTCATCCGACGATGAGGAGGAACTAGCAGCCACGGCCATCGACATTGTCGAGGATGCCCGTGCAAATAAAGTGTCAGTTGAAGTTCAGTTTCAACGGTACCTGGACGCAGGAGCTCCGAAGGGTTGGCCAAAGAAAGCAAAAACGGCACAGACACCTAAAAATGTGGTTGACCTTGTGTCGAGCCCTCCCCCCCCATCCTCGACAACCATAGTCGAGGAACAAGCACAAGTACAACAGGCAGACAGTCCCCCTGAGGAATATCAACGCGCCATCCCTGAGGCACTCAGAGTCAGGGTCGACCAGGACGCTGAGCTTAAAGCTTTCTTCGCGACACTTCCTGCACTGTTTAAGTCAGCCCAGAAAATACAAACAAAATCTCCTCTCTATGCAAGCAAAAATCCATATGCAACTGTTACGACGACATTCACCGGCGACCAACAGGGTGACATAATAGGATCATCAAAGTCTGTCACCGAGCCAATCGACATCGACGCCCAGGACGACCTACCCACTACACCTTCGGAAGCAGGTATCTCTTCCGACCAAAGTTCACAACACACTCCATGTTAGTTTTTCATTATTTAAGCTAGCATTATGATAATATATTTTCACTGAGAGAATAACAAGCACAGCAATCACATAAGCACATCACAAGAGACAAGAGACACAAAGATTTTAGGAGGGGAAACCATAAATGGAGAAAACCCCTCAACTTCCTCTAAGATAGTATCACCACAAGATGTGATCCCAAAACAGTAAGATGACCTCCCAACACAACAACAGCCTTCTGTCTTCTGTCAAGCCAAACTATTTCCTTCTCCAAAGGTGCGCCACACTTGAGAGAGCAAGTGATGTAATTCGCAAGTGATAAATAGAGAGACTCTCACTCTCTATGTATATTCTTCCGTTGACTTGAAGTGCACTCAACCATGTAGGCTTAACTTACAATTACTTACTCGAGCCTACACCTTAATTAGTGTATAATAACCCAAGTGCCCCTAAACTGTGGGGACTTACCTAATGACTTGACATGACTTGATTACATTATTAATCCTCCCGATCGGAACATCGGGGCATAACCACATGACTCAAATACATAATAGAAACATCCCGGAATAAACATCGGGTAACAATACATAAGATACATAGAAGAATACATTCCGAAGTTACATATACATCAACACTCCCTCTTAACTAGGAAGGTATTCTTTCGACACAATTTTCAGCACTGGTCTTCTTCTCTGCATCAGCTGGATCATCTTTGTCTTCGAGTGATCTTCATCTTCAAGTCATCTTCGTCTTCAATTCATCTTCATCTGGATCATCTCTCGATCTAGATCAACACAAATGGCATCACTGGATCTAGATCATCACTCGATCTGGATCAACATCAAATGGAATCACTGGATCTAGATCATCACTCGATCTAGATCAAAATCACTGGACTGGATCTGGATCATCACTCGATCTGGATCACCACTGCTGGATCTGGATCATCACTCGATCTGGATCTCTCGGAGTCATCATAACTGGATCTGGATCATCTCTCGATCTGGATCTCCACTGGTCATCATCATGTGTATACTATCTCGTCATAGGAATTTCTACAGAGCCAGCCCTTTTTCATGCTGGTTGTAG
>LPNX010024558.1:745936-758547 GCA_001517045.1 Pseudotsuga menziesii | reverse complement strand
CAATTACTTACTCGAGCCTACACCTTAATTAGTGTATAATAACCCAAGTGCCCCTAAACTGTGGGGACTTACCTAATGACTTGACATGACTTGATTACATTTTTAATCCTCCCGATCGGAACATCAGGGCATAACCACATGACTCAAATACATAATAGAAACATCCCGGAATAAACATCGGGTAACAATACATAAGATACATAGAAGAATACATTCCGAAGTTACATATACATCAACACTCCAGCCAACCCTTTGACCCCTGTCCATACCCCCACTCTGTCCCTAACACCCCCATCATCACAACCTCCTTCACCACCGCCCCCACTGTCAAAATCCCCACCACCAGAATTACAGCCAAACCCATCACAGCCACCGTTATCTTCACAACCGGAAGTGGTCATACCACCTCCTCAAACAAAAAAACCCTCGCCCTCCATACCACCTCTTCAAAAATAAACAGAGCCGACTTCTATTCCACCTAACCAACCATAAAAACCCTCAGCCTCCATTCCATCAACCACAGACCCAACCTCAACTGCTGCAGATACCCAAGAGCAACAGCCAGACAAACAGAAGAAAAAGAAAGAGCAGCATAGAACATCCGGTCTCCAGATTAGCCTAAGGGATGCAAGTTCCTTGGACGACACAGAGGTCGGCCAACTCCTTAAAACTGTGGCCAAAGAGTCAAATAAAAGGACAGATCGAAAAAATAAAGAGCTTGTAGCCAAAAATGCAGAAGAAGACGAGTTTCTCGACAGATGCAGATCTCTAGTCCAGACCGTCATACCAGGCCCTATCGAAGTCGACACAGATCGACCACTTGAAAGAGCATATCAGCTCTTCAAGACGATGGTATCGACCGTTCAGACCTGGATGCAAGAGACTAAGGAAGGACAAAAGGAGGAGACTGTTCGACTACTCCTGGCCCAACACACTGCATTCTCGAAGGCGTACAAGGTCCTCCAGGATCATATGCAAGAATCATTTTTCACTGAGGAAGTACTACGAGACTGGCCTAATCACTATGGGCAGGTCTATCAGCAAACAAGGCAAGCGCGACAGGGCATTCAGGCTTTGGAAGGCTGAAAGTAGACAGAGGTAGAACTGAGGCAGACCATTGAAGAACAAATTGTGATGGAGACTAACAAACTGCAGAAGCTACAACGAGAGGCACATCAGTGGGTTCAACAGGCCCTTCCTAATTTAGAAAAAGTCAACATCATCTGCCCACAGATGAAACGACTAATCAATGCTGCAGACGAGCAAAACCAACTGTTGGGTCCCAACATGGAAAATATAGTAGAAATGCCCATGTCCGAAAAGATGTCGATCCTTTCAAGTCTCACTACCTTAACGATCGATATCCAGAAGGCATTGCAAAGCTGGACCGACTTTCAGCATCATCTTTCCATCACAGCTCCAGCTATCGTCGAATTCTGCGTCCAGAGAAGACCGACCATCCGTCTGCACAGTCCACAGTAAGAGCAAGTCTGAATGGTTCGACAAAAGTTTGTTTTTGTCCCTCCCTGTTTCTTCGGAACGAAGAAACATTTTGTTCGTGGGGGAGATGTAGAAGGAGCAAGTCGACATAAGTCGACTTGAACGAATACTGAATTAGTCAGCCAACTAAGTCGATGGACCGACTTAGTCGATCAGCCGACTAAGTCGGTCGACCGACTAACTAGAAAGATTAGTCGGCTAACTAACAGTCGTGTCGGTTCACCGAACCGACAGGTAGTTATTTTGTAACTGTTTTGTAACTTGTATATATTAGGCTGTTGAGCCAAGCAAGAACTCAGTTCAGTTCTGTGCCTTGTATGAACTCACTACATTAATATAATATGTTTTCCTATCTGTTCTTGTCTATTGTATCTGATGTATAGTTATGTTTTAGTATGTATTATTGGTAACCTTATGTGATCTGTGAGATTACAACAGCAGGTAAGGCACACTTTCACAGTGGTAGAGGTTCGTCGAGAGTTCACCTGAATTTGTTAGATAGACTTACAATGGGTCAAATGCAAGGTAATGTGGAGAAATAACCATTTCACCATACCCTCCTCGGTAATGTTAAGTTGGGATGAATGCCATTTATTTCAATGCTCTGGCCAAATGGGTGCTAAATCAATGTGTGTTTGGGGAGGGCTCAATCAATAAGTACGCTTAATCAATGTTACGCTAAATCAATGTTGCATTAAATCAATGTGTGTATCTCTTTAGAGAAATGCCATAATTAATCGAGTTGGCTAAAGCACAATTTGAGTTCTTGACCCCAGATAATAAAATACCCCAAGCACACATCTTTTCTCTATATAGATTGTCTAAGATAATAGCTCTAGCTTACTAGTCCTAATTCTTTGAACACGAGAGTGAAATCCTTACGACGGGTTGTCTACATCCAATAAATGCTCGTATTTGTTGTATTATTGCATGTTAAACAATTTGGGAAGACTTATTCCGGAGGGTGGAACTAGAGCATTTTCAATGGCTGCTTTTTTATTGGTAAGCCTAAAGTAAAGTAGTGTTTCTCTAGTGTGAACGTTGTAAAATGCCTTTATTCTTCGTTCCACGCGTCACTTTCAATTTAAGTGGGATATGAATAGCCAGAAGTCCTTGCCTCAAGGTGTCCCTTTCAGAGCTCATGTAATCTTTTGCTTTTAGCCGAATCTCCTTTATCCTTGCTAGCTTAGCGGAACGGAAAAAAAAAACCCGAAGAATCTGGTTGAATTCGTGATCCTAGAAACCGAGAGCTGGGAGAAAGAATAGATTCCAGGCTTTACGAATTATGTGCCCTTGCAAGGCGACCCGAATTGGGAAACCTTCTTCTTTTATGGGCTGAGAAAGCATCCCTTCTTCCCACCCAGTGAACTAGTTGCTTTGGGAAGCTGGGCACCTACACCAATTAAAATTAACACCTTATGGTCGGCATCCACACCCTATAGTTGTGAGAATCTTTCCAGTTCCCGCAAAATTTAGTGATCCCCGAGAGGAGGACTAGGGGAATAATTGATCATAGCGGGCATCCAATCCCATACCAGGGGTGCCCAATGTTAGATTTCTTCTCTCAGTCTTTTTATTATAAAAACCCTAGATTAGAAAGCAACTAAATCATAACGTAGTAATTTCCAAATTGTAGCATAAACAGAGATTTGCCAAAAGTTATTTTGTGCTTGTTGCCTGTCAAAATATTAAAAAAAAATTTGCTTGTTAGCTGTCAAAATATAAGAAAAGCAACAACTGGAAGATTAAACGTTGGAACTAGCATTGAATTTTCCTTTGTGCCTGCTGCCACCTATATTAATTAATTAATATCATCCATCTCAGCGTTAAATAAATCTTATGTATGTCTTTCTTTATTGATGTTCTGCTTTTGTTTATTGCTGGTCTGTTTTTGTTTAGCCGAGTCGCTTGGACCTTTGTTTTGGATCTCCCCCAAGCTCCAGCGAATCAACTATTACACAATAGTTTCTATTTCCCTTATTGCCCTCGATTGGACCTTTGTTTTGGATCTCCCCCAAGCTCCAACGAATCAGCTATTACACGATAGGTTCTATTTCCCTTATTTCCCTCGCTTATATATGATAGCGCATATATACTACGAATTGCGTAGAAATTGTGAAGTTTTATAATATGCATGTTTGTATTAGCCACATTCCAGATTAGCGAGCTTTGGATGGTGTTCGAGAATCAGATCAACTCCTTCGGATAAGTCTCCACTTGAATCATGTGTGTCAAACGGTATATGACATCTGGAATATGAATCCAGTGGGGACAAGTTACTATCATGTTTTTGCTATGAAATCATTATTAGGTTGTTGGTAGAAAATCATTGCGTGGAAGACTCGCCCAAAGCAGTGCTCAAAAGTCTGCCTAAACTACACCAAACTTTGCCTCGGATTCTGTTAAATTGTTTGTTGATACATTATTTCTATGCACTACATCTAACACGGTTAGCTTTTTTACTTTTTTCTATTCACTGAAATTTTCTGTGCACCACAAGATATCCACTTTTAATAACATTATCGGTTAATTTCTTTTTGGTAGCAAAATTTTTTCTGTAGGCTACAAGATATCCATATTTAGTAGTACTATGTATAACAGCTAAAATTTTATGGAATACGGTAGCACTATGTCTAACCGCTAAAATTTGGAAAGGAGAAGTCTAAACCCCCTAAGTTTTTTATTTGGTAGAAAATTTGATTTCTCACATAGTTCAAGTTTCAATTTTAAAGGTATAGTCTCTCCACTTCTATGTAGTTTCAAAGGTATAGTTCCTCCACTTCTAGGGGTTTAGAGGTTCTCTAAAGCTACCTAAAACTTCTAAAACTCCTTTTGAAGGAAACTTATTTTCACTTATCTGGTGATTTAGAAGTTTGATGTAACTTATTTTCACTTATTTTCCTAGAATTGCTTTCATCACATAAACTTATATTATCTACACACAACTTTCTCTCATTTTTTAAAACATATCGAAATTCTCTTTGCTTTCATCAGCATTGGGGTATGCTAGTTTTATGTGTAAATGGGATTTCAATAAAAGAAAAGGGGGAAGCTAGGCCGCTATTTAGGGACAGGCATAAATTTGTGTTTAGCTACACCTAGCCATTGTCCTCCTTCTGATTCCTTAAATAAATAGAAAAGACCCTCTAAATGCTACAGGGAAATTATAGATACAACTGGTACACCATAGGTTAAGACAACTCGAAAAGACTAAATGGGCTCTCCTACCCTATAAAGTGAACAAGCTCGCCTAAAGGGAAAAGCACCTTTATTTATTTGTGGCATAAGATCTAGTTTAAGCAACATGAGTAGCGACAAGTGCCATTATAGATCCACCAGTAGTAGACCCAATTTTTTATCTAGTAGACCTTCATTAAGATAAAGATCCAGGTTCCCAAAAGCAATCATAACATAGGAGCTATAATTAATTTATTAAACTAGTAGCTTACCTATTGCCATCTATGCTCAGCCTCCAGGGAAAATAGGATTCGCCCACAACTTAGGGTTCTTATTTATCCCATGGTCCTTGTGATTATCAATAGTTTCTTCACTGGCCCTATTGGTTCATGGAAATGGTAGAATGATGGAATTGAAATGGTAGAAATGGTAGAATGATGGGGTTCCAATTGTATCCAATTCGTTACTAATCTTTACCTTGGCACCTTCATAACTTTTATAACCTTTAGCCAGGCGCATTGAGGATGATCAAAATTGATGGGATCTTATGGGAAAGGTCCTTCCCCTCCTATTTGAAGGTAATAATGTACATTATTTTTTTAGCAGTGCAGTGGAGGAAAGCTAGCTATCTATTTTTTAAACATAGATAAATTAACATTACTTGTTACCGTAATAAAACAAATTGGAAAGAAGTGTTTATTTAATGTATCTTAACTTATTTTATTTCAGTAACTAACCAACAAAATAAGTAATAAGGCCATGAAAAACCAAAACTCTATAAAAGCATAATCAATCAATCAATCTATCTATCTATCTATCTATCTATCTATCTATCTATCTATCTATAACTTGACCTCCTCAATATAAATATATATAACAGTTCACTTGTTGTTTGAGTACAACTTCACAGTCCCTTAGCCTCTTCACTTCCTTAACAACTCATTCTTCATCTAAATTATTAGGTCAAAAAATGAAACATGAATACAAAAAACCAGTCTAAAACATTTTAAAGAGAAAAATGCTACCAAATGATAAATTAGTAATACTCATATTGTAAGGCTACCAAATCACTAAATTAGTAATACTGTAGATGCACCGGGTGGAGGAGAAGTGGCAACCCTTCTTTAATTCTATGGGAAAACATGACCATTAGTTATGAGGCTTGGTACCATAACACCCATACCATCAAATAAAGTGATATCCATTGCTAGCTTTGAAGTTGGCTCCTTGGTGTTCATAGATTTAAAGCGTTCAATGACCAATTAGAAGTTGCCATAGTGTCTTAGTTTTCTTTTATTATGTAATTAAAAAATTTGATTAATAGTATATATGTTATCTTAATTTTTTGTTTCATGGCAATTCTAGTCCATCATACTTCATAGTTATTACTTAGTATAAGATTGTCATGTCAAAATGTTATATATATATATATATATATATATATAATTTGTTAAAAAAGAATTTTACATATTTTAATTCAAAATCCTTTAATGATAATTTTAGTCCTATAAATATATTACATTAAAATTTAATTTTAGTTTTTGTTATTATAATTGTTAATAATAAATAAAATCTATTTATAATTAGATTTGTGTTATTAGAATTGTTTACAGATTTATGTTTTGTCCTTAAGGTTCTCGATCTCATGAAAAGAATACCTTAATAATATATTCAATCACCATTTATTCTAGACTATATGGGTTAGATTTCTTTTGTTTTATTCAAACTCCCTCAGTTGGTATGAGTGGGATTTGGTATGATAAACCATGACCTAGAGGCATCTATTCCCCACTTAAAATCAAGTGGGGATCGCACCCAACCTAGAGTACACCAACAATCAACTTGGTCATATTTGGGGTGTCTCCTCCCAACTAGTTCAACCCTAAGAAGAATTGAACCAAGATCATCTTGTTGATAAGACCCACACCTTAATGGAATGCAATCTAATAAGAATTGACATTAATAGGTTTATGTTATTTTAATTGTTAATATTTAATACAAATATCCTATGCACTCAATAGAACCAATCTTTTTGGGTATTAATAATTAATAAAAAAAAAATTATTATTAATTAATTTATATTTCACAGCTAAATATAACAAAAACATAAAAAAGAGTATTATATAACATAGTGTTTCATAGTTTTAATTCATAAAACTAAGACCCACTATTATATTATATAATATGATGTTTTTTAAAATAATTACAGTTTCATTAAAAAAAACACACATCATACATGGTTATTGTATATAATAACACTAAGAATCATTATTATATTATATAATATTTTCTTTTTTGAAATAATTACAGTTTTAGTAAAAAAAACAGGCATGATACATTTTTTTTTCAGAAGAAAAAATACCAGCCTTTGATATTCCATAGAATCAAAAGACGTCTTTTACAATAGCATCCTCACTGAGCACTCAGCAATCAACAATAACAACAGTCAGAGCATCACAAAAATAGCAGATATGAACAGAGAATACTGCAAATAACCAAGACGGAAAGAAATAAAGTCTGATCATGGCAGACTTTACTCATCATCCGTGTGTTAACAGGTCAGAAATTGCTAGAAAGAATCGGAGGTGATAAACAATCAAAAATTCCGGAGCAAGACTTGCTAGCAGAGTGGACTTTATCCAAGACAAGAATAGAAATATGCAAGAAATGCAAACAGTCAGATAGGCTGAAAGCCCCAGCAACTAAAAAAGAACAAAGTGACCATCATTTATGACCATACCATCCATATTTTCAGTGTAGAAACCATGACCCATATCCAAATTCAGGGCCTGCTTTGAGAGTCCATCTGCCAGGGAGTTATGCTCCAGGAAAATGTGCTTGAAGATCACCTGAGGGGCCAAATGGAGCAAATTTCTTATATCTTTACACCAATGCATCAGAGATGGAACATCAAGTGCCGACGATCGATTGAGCCAAGAAATTATCACCTGTGAATCTCCAAAAATCACATGAATTGGGATACCCATCATCTGGCCAATTTTAAGAACAGCCCATGAAGCCAATAACTCAGCTCTAGTATTTGTACCATGACCACTACCAATGGAGAAACAGAAATAGTGATGATCATTTAGATAGATAACAAATCCCAATCCACTAAAATTGTTAGCAGCAGCTCCATCAAAATAACCACAGGGAAAAGTCATCACAGGTTTAGGACCAACTTTCCGAACTTTTAAGGATTTAGTAGGAGCAGGGTGAGAGTTTAAATGTCCTTCAATTCTGAAAATTAAAGATGGAATGGTAGGTTTCCAATTTTCAAAGATGCATTTGTTACGCAGGATCCATATATTCCAAAAAATCAAAATAGGCAGGCATGATACATTGTTATTGTAAAACAATAATATTTTTTTTAAACTAAGATGGTGTATATGTTTATTAAATATTTTAAAAACAACCAATGAGTTATAGTGATATTTACATTAAAAATATAAATTATAATAATGTTTACTCAATATTAAATATTTTAAGTATTAAAAAAATAGACTCTAATTTGAATAGCGCACACACAAAAAAACTTTTTTTATATTTGCAAACCAGAAAGGTTTTTATGTACACACCTCTTTTAGAACATTTTCTTATTTTAAAGTTGTTGTAAATACACTATGCTTTAAAGTCATTAGATTTTAGGTTTTATCTTGTATAATTCACTTTACTTCAATTCAATATTGATAAAAAAAAATTCTAAAATTTTGTTAGATACTTGTTATTAAATAGATATTTAATTAAGTGTATAAGTTTTAATTATTTAAGATATTTGAAATTAAAATGAAATAACAATACTATTTAACTTCACAATTAATAAAAAAAATGGTCGAGTTTAGATTAGAATAATGGTATCTACCTCATTCACATTATTTATTAGGAATATGGATTATCATGATTTATCTTAAATTTTCAACATAGACTTATTATTGGTGGTTTTATACAAAGTAATATTAGCGTTAGATGATGTATTAAAATTTTGGTTAACTCTATAAGCTATTCATGTAAACCTTGTAGCTCGCTATGGTGAATATTTACTTTATTGAAGATTTGTAAGAATGTTTTTTTAATTTGTTGGAAATATAGTGCAAGTTAACATTTTTACTCGTTTATGAGTCTAGCTTTTATTAAAGATACAAATTATTATTTATACTTTAATGATTATGGATCAAGGCTTTCATTGGAGACATTGGATATATTAATGTCTTTCTCTTAGTACACTTCATGTTCTAAACGAGATAGATTAGATTATTATTTATATCTATGAAAACAAATAAAAACTGAAAAGCCTCTTCCATTAGGAAAATATATTTATGTTTTCAATGATGCAAGCTCGAATACTTTTGAAATATATTAAAAATATTGAGGAGAAGAATATTTCCATGTTAATTTTGTTGGAAAGTGTTTATCTATAGAATATAAAAATAATTTATGGATCCTAGTGACAAAAATTTGCATATTTTAAATAAGTTTTATTGAAAAGTTATTTGTTCCCCATTTAAAAGGGAGGATTAGTAATTAAATGTTTGGAAATGGATTATTTCTTTCCTCTTTAAACTTAAAGAGGATTGAGACTCTATGTTTATGAAATGACTTCCATTATTTGGCCCATGTGGCATGTACAATTTTTAGAAATAATTTAGGTAAATTTTTAATACATTCAGAAATTAGTAGTTGAAATTTTTTTTTTGTTGGATTTTTATTATTGTTATTATTCTAAATTTTTAATTTAATTGTTTTTTAGATCTTCTATAAAACTTTGTTAATATTTAGACTACACCAATTCCACTTTCAGCACAAGGTATGCCATATTTTATTTACATTAAAAGTTCATACCGATATATATATAATTCATATTGATGTGATGATAATTTAAAGAACTACTATATATTAGTTCTTTCATTTTTCAAGTCATTGATAGTAATGACTATTTCAATATTGTTTAGTAAATGTTTAAAATTGAAATGACCACATTAATATTGGTGTTTTAACTTGTATCGATCTTGATGATATATTGATTTGATGATTTCTTATGTTCTAATTTATATCATTTTTTTCCATTCTTTACAATGCTATTGTCATAATTTTTATACACTTTTCTTTATTTTTTAATTCATATTGATGTTAATGATTATTTCAATATTTTTTTCTCATTCTTTACTAATTTTATAATCCATATCAATGTTGATGTTAAAACTCATTGTGATGTGATCATTATCTTAAAAAAAATCATTGAATTATGAAATTATCATATTAATATTGATGTTATAACTTATATTGATCTTGATAATTATTTCAATTAGTTTTTTTTTTTTTTTTTTTGCATTCCTTAATTTTTATGATTGTATTGTCATAACTTATATACAATCTCTTTTATTTATTTAATTCATATTGATGTTAATGATTATTTCAATTTTTTTAACTCCTTTTTTTCGAAATTTTATAATATATGTCAATGCCAATGTTATAATTCATTTTAATGTGATGATTATTTTAACATATTTTTCGTTAAAATTCAAATTATCGTATTATTATTGATGTTATAAGTTATGTTGGTTTTCATGATTATTTCAAGGTTTATTTTTTCTTATTATTTAAGGTGTGATTGTATAATTATTTCAAGTTTTGTGGTATCCAATCTCTTACTTTTTTTTTAATTCATATTGATGTTAATCATTATGGTGATATTAGCATAACTTATATACAACCTCTTTCATCTTTTAATTTATATTGATGTTAATGACTATATCAATAATTATTTTTGCATTTGATAGAAATGTTCTAATTCGTACCAATGTTGATGTTATAACACATTGCTTTGAGGAGTTTTTCAAGTGTTTTTTTTGTTAAACTATGAAACTATCACATTAATTTTGATGTTATAACTCATCTATCAGGATGATTATTTCAATGAGTTTATTTTCTCATTATCGTAACTTATATTCAATATCATTCAATTTTTAATTCATATTGATGCCAATGATTAATTCAATATTTTTTCTCTCTTCATTAGAAATGTTATAATTCGTGTCTATGTTTACATTATAGCTCATATGGATGTGATTTTTCGTTAAAATATAAATCATCATATTAATATTGATGTTATAACTCATATTGTTCTTGATGATTATTTCAAGGTTTTGCATTCCTTATGGTGGTATTGTTATAATTTATATATAATCTCTTTCATTTTTCATTTATATTGATGGTAATGATTATTTCAATATTCACTTTTCTCACTTCTTCTTAGTATAGTCATGATTCATATTAATGTTCATGTTTTAACTCATATTGATGTTGATGATTATTGCAATATTTTTTTTTCATTACTTGTAGTTGTAATGCCATACACAAGCTCTTTCATTTTTTCATTCATCTTAGTATTTTTTTTCATTCTTCATGTAGTATTGTGATTTAGATTTTATATCAATATTGATGATTATTGTGTAATATATATTCAAGAGATATGTCCTGATGTCAGAATTCAAGGGTCGTGTGCTTTCATCTGTCGGTGAGGCCCCCCTTGCACATCCATCATTGGATGTTAGACTGACAAAGGAGATATCAATGATCTCAACAAACCAATACTAAATTAAATAACATATATATTTTAGTTTTCTATTATTATATATAAAATATATAATAATACATGTCTTAGATTCTATAATACCATTATAAAACTAACAATGTATACTCTATTTAAAACAATTATCATTTTACAATAAAGATATTCGAGTGTGTATATACAATAAATACACTACTATGTAATGTACATTGTGTGAAAGTTATAGCACTAATATATTTATTGTATAGTAATTCTTGTTTTAAAAAAAGTGTACAGTATTAGTTTTGTAATGGTAATATAGAATTCAAATTTTGTATTATTATATGTTTTATATATATTAATACACTTTCGAATAAGATATCAACTTACAATCTTTGTTTTTGTTTCAGATAACATCACTCAGATGGAAAAACCAAGTCAAATGTTACAGTTGGAATAAGACATTTAGTTGATGAACCACGTCTTAGAAGACGTTTTCAGATTCATGTTATTCATGCTCATCGAGGAAAATTATCTAACCAAGAGTTGAAGGAAGAAATTGCCAAAAAGTTCAATGTTGTAAATCACCAAACAATTTTTTTTTTGGTTTTCGTGTACATATGGTCATAGATCTTCAGGTTTTGGCGTGGTTTATGACAAGTTGGAGGATGCCCTCAAATATGAGCCAACCCGTAGATTGGATAAAAATGGCCTCCATGGCATTGAAAACAAAAGCCTAAAGGATAGTAAACTTAGGTGCAAGAAAATTAGGGGTGTAAAAAATAGGAAGAAATAGATGTAGTTTCAATCCAATGACCATCATATGTTTTTTGGTTGTCTTTTTGACATTCGTATATTAGAATCTATGGTTCTATATATTTATGAAACACACTTATGTTTATTTTGTTATATAGTCACTTGCAAATATGATCACGGTTTTATATTGATGTTAATGGTTATTTCAATATTGTTTAGTAAATGCTTAAAATTTAAAGTATCACAGTAACGTTAATGTTTTAATTCTTTGACCTTGAAATTTTCTAATTCATATTATTGTTAACATAAATTTTAATGTTAGCTAATTTTATAATTCTTACTGGTATTAATGATCTTTTTAGAATTTAGTAAATGTTTAAAATTGAAATTATCATATTAAGGTTGATGTTAGTCTTTATGATTATTTAAATGTGATTTTTTTCTCATTCCTTATTATGTATTTCCATTACTAATATACAATGTCATTCATTTTTCAATTCAAATTGATGTTAATGATTATTTCAATATTTTTTCTCTTTCTTAGAAATGTTATAATCCATGTCAATCTTTATGCTATAATGCGTATTGATGTGATGATTATGTCAAGTTTTGTTTTTCATTAAACGTGGAA
>LPNX010024558.1:726725-745628 GCA_001517045.1 Pseudotsuga menziesii | reverse complement strand
TCTCTATATATATATATATATATATATATATATATATATATATGTATGTATGTATGTATGTATATATACATATATATGTATGTATATATACATATATATGTATGTATAGATATATATGTATACATACATATATATATATACATACATATATATGTATATGTATATATATATATATACATATATATACATATATATACATATATATACATATATATATATATATTATCTACCTTAGAAATGTTATAATCTATTTCAATATTGATGTTATAATCAAACATAGGTGCAATAAAATCAAAAATAGGTGCAATAAAATTAGGGGTGTAAAAGACTAAAGGATAGTAAACATATGTGCAATTAAATTAGGGATGTGGAAAATAGGAAGAAATAGATGTAATTTCTACCCAATGAGCAACATGTTTATTGTGATGGCTCCTAGACATTCATATAGTAGACTCTATTTTTAAACGTACTTATGAAATACACTTTTGACTATTTTGCTATATACAATCACTAATTTGATATTATCATTAATATACTTGTTTTTCGTGAAATTTGTTCAAGGTTCTTTATCTGGTTCCCCTGCCTTTTTCCTAAAAGAGAATGAATCATAAGATAATGGTTGTAATACAGGTATGTCATGTATGTCGAAGTAAAATAATTGTGAAGACTCCTCATTTCTCATAAACACATTTGCATAACTTATTTTCCAATTGTAGGAGGATGCAACTTATAAGGTGGTAAAAGGTGATGAAGGTCGTAACTACTTCTACTATTTGGCCCCTGAATGTAATGGTCTACGCCGCAGTAGGTGTCATGATTTTAACAACCACATGATAAAGGTCCATTCATGGGATCCAATAACATTACATGTTGGTGCACCACCGGGACCAAACTATAGAGTTAGATCTCAGTCATTTTTAAAAAAAGAACGAGATCGAAAAAATTACAATATAGAATACCAAGTGAATAAGAAGAGAAATAGAACAGAGAATGTTGCAATTCGAGCTGAGATTAGAAAGGAGGTACAAATAATTCTATATCACTTTATTTTATTTTTTCACTACCTCATTTATGAGATAATCTATATGTGTGTTTTACAAGCAGGGTGTGAAATATGTGCTAGACCTGAGTATTGAATCCTTGGGTCGAATAAAAGAACGTGTTTCTATTTTTGATGCTCAATCGATGGATTTAAGAGAGAAGATCAAGAATGATTTACGTAAAAAGATAATAAAAGAGAAGAATTGGAATATGCTCTATGCAATGTTCAATGAGTCCCCTCTTGTAAGATTGTAGTCACTCTCGTTTAGAACTTTTTGAATGATAGATCATTAATATATCGTTTATTGTTCAAGGAATTAACATTATATTTACATGATTTCCTTATAACAGAGGAATGAGGAAAATTTTTCCCAACCAAGGGAAAAAGTTGTATCCTCCAGTGAAGGGATTGAGAGGGTGACAAATTCCATCAATGTAGAGGGAACATCCTCGATGAATTCAGCTGAAAAAATCATAGATACATTTTTAGATAATTTGTCAGAAATGGGGGTATGTGATAACAATGGAGGAGAACAAATGAGGGGTTCTGAACCATTTGTGGATGAAGTACATATTTTCGTTCCTGAGGACTCAATCCATGTTGTTGATCGTATGGGTTCATTTGGAAAAGATAATGGTTTGTTATAGAGAGTGCATTAGAGGAGATGTCTCGTTCATGTGGTGGGGATTCTTCGATTCCTGTATATGATAAGACACCAACCATCTCTACCAATGAACACATGGTTCAATTTGAACCTCTACTTGGGATGCCTTTTCAGCTCTCTTCTGTGTGGAGTTCTATGCCAGTATTTGATACGACACCAGAGGATGATCATACCGTATTTGATATGACACCAGAGGATATAATCCCAAAATATGTTCTCGCAAATAATAACATGGGAATAGAACTTAGAGAAGAAGTAACGGCTGGTGTGAATAATAACACAAGCATTGAAGGAGCTAATTTTCATCCTGTCGTAGACACTAATCCAAAATTTCATCAAAAGGGACCCAAAAGGACATTTCTTACCCCAGAGGAAGTAAAAAAGCAAGGGCCGAAATACTTACACCCTTCTTTCTACTCGCAATCTATTGCATGCACAAAGAAGCCACGCAGTTGTGTCATCAACAAAAAATTATCTTATTGCACACACCCAAAAACTATACACTTTTTCTATGAACAAAAGTTAATGTTCAATGCGACGTTGAAATTTTGATTTAAATGTAATGTTCAATATAACATTGAATTTTTGGGAACATAAAAACTATCTTGTTATTGTATATTTCATGGCTTTTGTTAAAAAATTTCAAAATATTAGTGGCGTGACTTTTTCAAATCATTACATGACATTGACTGCTCATTTTAACTTTTGTTTTGTTATGGATGAACCTTGCATTTATTTTTATTGTCATGTTAGTTTTAAACATTGCATTTATCAATACAGTTTAATATTTCTTTGAAATATTGTAAGTACATGAATTTTATAAATCAACTCCAAATTAATAGTATTAGTTGTTTCAATTAATTGTTTTATTATTTTTAAACCTTCCATTTAACTATATGGTTTTACAACTTTTTTTTAAGATTATTGAAACATGGATTTTATAAATAAATTTCATTTACTATTGAGAAGTCTCTATATTTGCATACTTATAATTCGTGATATGTTTCTCCTATGATCATAAAAATAGTATATTTGTTAAATATGTTCTCTTATCTTCTTATGAGGTATAGGATTTTCAATGTATTTGATTAGTTTTATAAAACATATTTCGTTTTTATGCAACTTGTATAGATATGGTAAAAAAGGGAAAGTGGGAATAAATTTTAGAGTTGGAGGTTGAAGACCCCGAGGATATGATTATATTTTCAGCTGAAGATTTGACGCGGATGCAAGTTTATGGGGACCAAGTTGTAGTTATTCCGTATTCACGATTTCAGGATTTTATAAGCGGAGAGGAATCAAATCCAAATGCCCCGACTCAATTTGTTGTTTATAAAGAACGAGTAAGGGATGTGGAGGATATCACCCATTCACGCATTGATACATATTTGGAATATGCTGTGTGAGTCAAAATTTGTTCAATCTGTTTATAAACCTATAATTCAAGGTCAATTTGCAAAACATGTGACAATATTATGCCTAAATTGTTGTGATTATTTGTGTTTAGTTATTGGTGTGCATATGGTCCAGAATCCAAGTGTAGAGTTAAAAACGATAACAGGACAACGAGTGTACAAACCACTACCAAGAAAAACACAGTCCATGTGAGAGCATTAAAGTTGGTTGCAATTGCCATTTCATTACGCGATGACTTTTCCAAAGGCCAGAAGATGCCATTATAACATACACTCACTGTAGGCATGTTGATACTTATGGCATTGTTTTCCATAGAGAGAATGCAATCGGGAAGCCTAAAACATTTAACTTTGCACCACATTTGTCATTAGATATTAGAGTCAGTGTCGAACAAATGATTAAAGATGGTTTCAACGTTTCAATGGTTTGGGATAAATTTCTATCTGATGTAGAGCACAAATCTTGTGAGTTGTTTACAGGGGTGACTCGAGATACCTTGATGACAAGGCAAGACATTTTAAACATTTACCACAATATAAGGAGGAAAGAATATGTGAAGGATGATAGAGATCCAGTTAGTGTCGACTGTTGATACAACCAATTTCCAAATAAATTTTTCTACTACCAAAAGCAAGATATAGTGCAAGGAATTCCATTCATTATTGGTATACAAACAGGTTGGATGCCTTCCATGATGGTGAGGCATTCACACAATGATATTATATCAATGGATTCCACTTTTAGCACAAATATGTATGGGGTACATTAATATTTATTATAGCTCTCATTTCTTTTCACTTTTTAAATTTAATTATTTTATTGAATGTATAATTCCAATTGAGTTCTTTGAATGCAATACCAACTATATACATTGATGGTATTCGACAAACATCGTAATGGTGTCCCAATAGCATGGGTGATTTCATCACAAAACACCACCAGAGATCTCAGTAACTGGTTGTCATCACTATTTATTGCTGGATTGAAAGAACGTTCAAATTGGATTGTTCGAGCCTTTATCACAAATGATGTTGTTGCTGAGATTGAAGCGTTAAGGTGACATTATTTTTAAGAGGCATTAAAAAAAATATTACATTAAAATATATAACTTATACCCTTATTTTGTAATTCCATTTTAGGAGGGTAACCAATTCCACCATATTATTGTGTGTTTGGCATGTGCATCGAGCATGGCTAAAGAACATCCAAAATAAAGTTCATGGAAGAGAAAAGAAAGCGCAAATTTATCATGCTCTTGGAGAAATTATGCACTCTTACCATGATGATGAATCTGTGCAAGATGCAGTTAAAAGGATGCTTGAAAAGTTCCAAGATCAAAAGAAATTTATAAATTATTTCCAGAAAACTTGGTTAGCAAATAATAAAATCCGTAAGTGATTCATAGTGTCCATGTATTTATATATTCTATGATCGCATGCATTCACACATTTATTTGTTTGCTGACATTTTTTTTCTTTAGATATGTGGGCAAAGGCTTATCGCAAATTTCCTCATTCTAATCAAGATACAAACAATGCAATAGAATCCTATCATGGGTTCATAAAAAGGAGGTACATATATGAGGAGAACAATGCACACAATCGACGGGTTGACTGGTTAATCTATGTATTGTTAACAAAAGTTGAACTACATTACATTCATAATCAACGATTGAAAGAAGTCGAGGTTACAAGGCCAAAAAAATCTAAGAAACAATTAATTGTATCAAGGTATAGAGCAACTCAAATACCAGATGAAGATTGCATGCATTACAAAAATAAAAGAGATCATTTTCTCGTTCGTAGCCAAAATGAGGGTACCCATGATACCTGGTATCATGTCATATATACAGGATCAGAGTTTAATTTTTGTACATGTGATTGAGCATTGAATGGAAATGTATGTAAACATATATTAAAGGTTGAGATGTTGGTAAGTAAAGATGGTGAAGGAATTGAGGTATTACCAAATGCTTCCAATTCAATTCTTGAGTCACCTAGACCATTAGTTGACTTAAATGACAATATTCCTTTGAACCCTTTATTGGAACTCCAAAAAAAAAACCTTCTGAAGATATAATGTTTCCTCCATGCGTCGATTCTTCTAAAGATTTAGAGAATCTGTCAGATCCGATTCATCTTGCCACTGTAGGGTTGGACCATTTAGTGTCTGAAGATAACGAATTGGAAATTCTTATGTTAGAAAATAAGCAATATGGGAGGGCTATATTAGATAACCCAGGTACAATTTTGGAGCAAGCACGTGCACTTAACAATGTCCTTAAGAACTTATTCAACAATTTAGATCAAGAGTTCAAAACAAAGTTTATAAATACAGTATCTCCATCCAAGATCAATACAAAGAGGCAACATAGTTTTTTGAGCCCAATTAGAAAAAAGAAAATCTGCAGTGGTGAGTCACATTCAACCAAGGATATGTGACAATTCCAAAGGGTTGGACGAGCTCGTGCAAAAAAGAAAATAGGTATTTCAATTTGATATTTTAATTTACTTTACGTGAGATTGTAAGTTATATTAGTATTCTTTTATCTAGAGTCGACTTGAATGTAACAATAATAGTATTTTATCCATTGTTGTTATGTAGTCGAGAAGTCCACATCGCATGACATGCGACCTCTTGATGTTCGACATTGTCGAATTCGATTATTTTCTGACGATAGTGTTAAGGATAATACAGGTATTTTATATTAGAAAAAATATAAACACATGCAAGTTATTGAATTAGTTGTTGTTTATGCAATGTGTTCTATAATCAAAACATCGCTAGAGGTTATTAAATGGTGTATAATGTTGCATCAAGGAAATGATCTAGTGAAAGAGGTGGACTCAAACATGCCTAAAAGACCATTGATTCCAGATTTGAATTTATGAGGTATATTGATTCCAGATTTGAATTTATAGCTCATTTATTATTCCAATTTGTGAATGCTATATAACTTTTAGGAAAAATTTAAAGTAGGGTTTTCACTTCTAATTTCAATGTGTAGTTGTTTGTTAAAGCATATTTAAATTGGGAAAATAGAAACTTTTCTAGTTATGGATTCTATCTTTGATCTCATATATTTGTTGCTTGTGACAGGGGTGTATTAGTTGCTATATTAGCTCGGGTCTTCCAAAAGAGACGCAACTGGAGACTTCAATAAGAGAGAGAGAATCTCGTGGCCACTTTAATGATGTGAAAAAATGTTTTTCAATGGTCAAAAATATTTCGAATCTATTATTACATAGAGTATAAAAAAATCTTTAAGTAATGATCAACACCTCGATTTTTGATAAATTTCAAAGTTTGGTCATTTATATTTTTTGCATATTTAGATGCTTTGTCATTTAACAATTAGAGACAAGAAAGTAAATTATGTTAGAAAGTGTTTTAGAGTTTATACAGAGTTTATGTGGGTCATTTAAGTGGTTTGATATTGCTCATATATGATGTTTCTTGAGAAACAAAGTTATGAAATAAATGTATCAATTTTTATGATGTGATGGTTAGTTGGAAATTTATGAAATCATAGAATTGGACTTTTTTCTTTTAAAGATATTTGTTAGATACATATAGTTGATTTTATTTATTTATTTATGTTAAATTGCAATTGATCAAACTTAACCAACATATAATTCAACTATCGCTCCTCATTAATCAAACTCTTATAATTCAAGTATTATTCATTCTAAATCAAGCTCCTATTTATAGTTATTAATTAACACAATCAACTTATAGTTCAAATTTCAATATTTGCTTCTAAACATAGTCAACAACTTATTTTCTTTACATAAAACTAGCCTTTACACTTGTAAACAAGGTAAATCTGAGAAGGGAAATCTTCAAGTTACCCAAAATAACAAGAAAGAAAATTGACATAATATAATAAGAGTTTTACATATTGGTGAACCCATTTCTACATAAAAATTGTTCCATTGATAGTGCTCATGGTTCCACCAACAATGCATATGGTTCCATAGCTAGAGCTCATGGTTCCACCAATAATGCTTATGTTAATAGTGTTCATGGTTCCACCAATAATGCTCATGGTTCCACCAACAATGTTCATGGTTCACGGTTCCATAAAAATTGTCCATGGTATCATTTACATTCTCCATGGTTCCACCTCTAAAAATTTCATTTACCATGAATTTTGTTCAATGTCCCTTGCATGGTTCCACCACCAACGCTCATGGTTCCACCAACAATGCTCATGGATCCATTAATAGTGCTCATTTTTCCACTAATATGCAAGATTACACCAAATATGTACATGGTTCCACCAACAATGCTCATGGTTCCATAGCTAGAGCTCATGGTTCCACCAACAATGCTCATGGATCCATTAATAGTGCTCATGGTTCCACTAATAATGCTCAGGGTTCCACCAACAATGCTCATGGTTCCATAGCTATAGCTCATGGTTCCATCAATAATGCTAATGGTTCCACCAAAATTCTATAAACAATGATTAACACCTTGATTTTTTGTCAATGTTTGGCCATTTATATTCATGCCTTTACACTTGTAAACAAGGTAAATATTAGAAGGAAAATCTTCATGGGTACTTATATTCATGCCTTTACACATGTAAACAAGGTAAATCTTCAAGGTACCCAAAATAACAAGAGGGAAAATTGACATAATATAATAAGAGTTTTACATATTCGTGAACTCATTTCCGCATTAAAATTGTTCCATTAATAATGTTCATGCTTCCACCAATAATGCACGTGGTTCCATAGCTAGAGCTCATGGTTCCACCAATAGTGCTCATGGTTCACCATCAATGCTCATGGTTCCATAGCTAGAGCTCATGGTTCCACTAATAGTGCTCTTGGTTCCACCAAAAATTCTTATGGTTCAATCAACAATACTCATGGTTCCATAAATAGAGCTCATGGTTCCACCAACAATGTTCATGGTTCACAGTTCCATTAAATTGTCCATGGTTCTATTTACATTCTTCATGGTTCCACCTCTAAAAATATCATTTACCATGAATTTTGGAACCATGAGCATTGTTGGTGGAACCATGAGGAATGTTGGTGGAACCATGAGCTCTAACTATGGAACCACCATGAGCATTATTGCTGGAACCATGAGCATTATTGGTGGAACCATGAGCATTGTTGGTGGAACCATGAGGAATGTTGGTGGAACCATGAGCTCTAACTATGGAACCACCATGAGCATTATTGCTGGAACCATGAGCATTATTAGTGGAACCATGAGCATTGTTCGTAAAACCATGAGAGGGATATATTATATAACCTGGATGCATAATTTTGGACCCTGAACCATTTGGTGAATAACGCAAACATGGTCACGAGGTGGTGGAATTATGAATAATGCATATGGAACCTTGAACAAAGTTAGAGTTGATGAAATCATGAACATATTTGGTGGCAGAATCTTACACAATTGGTGGTTGAAACTCTAACAAAGTTAATGTCTATTAACATTGTTAGTGGAACCTTGAGGTCTATGTATGGAACCATGAGCATTGTTGGTGGAACCATGAGAGTTGATTATGGAACCATGATCACTATTGGTGAAACTGTGAGCATTGTTGGTGGAACAAAGAGCATTATTTATGGAACCATGAGCTCTATTTATGGAACCATGAGCATTGTTTCCGGATCTATGAGCTCTATTTATGGAACCTTGAACATTGTTGATGCAACCATGACACTTACTACCCTAAGGTCATGCAACATGTTCTATGTTGATGAAATCATGAACATATTTGGTAGAAGAATATTGGACACTATGCAGTTGAATCCTGAACAAAGTTAATGGAACCATGAGCATTGTTGTTCGAACCATGAGCTCTATTTCTGGAACCATGAGCATTGTTGGTGGAAAATTTTGTTTTCTTGTCCATGGTTATTTTTTTGCACGAGCTCGTCCAATCCTTTGGAATTGTTACATATCCTTGGTTGAATGTGTCTCACCAGTGCATCTTTTTTTTTTCTAATTGGGTTCAAAAAACTATGTTACCTCTTTGTATTGATCTTAGATGGAGATACAGTATTTACAAACTTTGTTTTGAACTCTTGACCAAAATTGTTGAATAAGTTCTTATGGCAATTCTTAAGTGCACATGCTCATTCCAAAATTGTGCATGGGTTATATAATATATCCCTCTCATGGTTCTACCAACAATGCTCATGGTTCCACTAATAATGCTCATGGTTCCACCAACAATGCTCATGGTGGTTTCATAGTTAGAGCTCATGGTTCCACCAACAATGCTTATGGTGGTTTCATGGTTAGAGCTCATGGTTCCACCAACATTCCTCATGGTTTCACCAACAATGCTCATGGTTTCACCAATAATGCTCATGGTTCCATTGCTAGATCTCATGGTTCCACTAATAATGCATCCATCATTGACGCTCATGGTTCCACTAATAATGCATCCATCATTGACGCTCATGGTTCCACCAACAATGCTCATGGTTCCAAAATAATGCTCATGGTTCCACCAACAATGCTCACAGTTCCACCAACAATGCTCATGGTTCCACCTACAATGCTCATGGTTCCATAAATATAGCTCATGGTTTCATAACTAAGCTCTTGGTTCCACCAATAGTGGTCATGGTTCCACCAACATTGCTCATGGTTCCATCAATAATGCTCATGGTTCCATCAACCATGGGCATTATTGGTGGAACCATGAGCATTATTGGTGGAACCAAGAAATATGTTTATGGAACCATGAGCATTATTGGTGGAACCAAGAGATATGTTTATGGAACCATGAATTCTAGCATTGTTGGTGGAACCATGTGCTCTAGCTATGGAACCATGAGCATTGTTGGTGGAACCATGAGAATAATATTATATAAGTAAAAAATATTATTTAGAAAATAGTTTTGATCAAATATTTATATTAAATCTATATTTATATTTATAAAAGTGTTGATGGTAGAAACATGAGCTCTATTTATGGAACCATGAGCAATGGTGGAACGATGAGTAATGGTCCCAAGGTGGTGGAAACGGAGTGGAAACATGCAAGGAACCTTGAACCAAATTCATGGTAAATGAGTATTTTAGGGGTGGAACCATGAATAATGTAAATAGAATTATGGACAATTTTGATGGAACCATGAACAAAGCAGGTGGAACCATGTACAATGTATACAACACCATGTGTAGGAACCTTGAAGAATGTTGGTGGAACCGTGCATATGATTTGGTGAGTAATAAATACATGTCACAAGGTGGTGGAATCTTGATTAATGCATATGGAACCTTGAACAAAGTTAGTGTTGATGAAACCATGAAAATATTTGGTGTAATCTTACATATTTGTTGGTTAAATCTCCAAAACAGATAATGGATCCATGAACATTGTTGGTGGAACCAAGAGCACTATTAGTGGAACCATGAGCTCTAGTTATGGAACCATGAGCAGTGTTGGAACCATGAGTAATGGTCACAAGGTGGTGGAACCATGCAAGGAAACTTGAACAAAATTCATGGTAAATGAGCATTTTAGGGGTGGAACCATGAAGAGTGTAATTGCAACCATGGTCAATTTTGATGGAACCATGAACAATGCAGGTGGAACCATGTGCATTTAAGGACCATGAATATCATAAGAATTATCTATGGACCATGAACCATTTGGTGAGCAACACATACATGGTCATGAGATATTTTTACATTAGCATTGTTGGTGGAACCATCTATTTATGGAACCATGAGGATGAATGGTGGAACCATGAGCATTGTTGGTGGAGCCAAGAGCTCTGTTTATGGAATCGTGAGCTCTATTTATGGACCATGAGCACTGATAGTAGAACCATGTGCTATATTTATGGAACCATGAGCATTGGAGGTGGAACCATGAGTAATGTTTTTAAGGTGGTGGAACCATGCAAGGAACCTTAAACTAAATTCATGGAAAATGAGCATTTTAGGGGTGGAACCATGAAGAATGTAAATGGAACCATGGATAATTTTCATGGAACTGTTAACAATGCGAGAGGAACCATGAGCATTTAAGGATTGTGAATATCATTTGAGCATTATTTATGGACTAGGAATCATTTGTTTAATACCGCATACATGGTCACAAGATGGTGGATTCCTGAATAATGCATACATAACCTTGAAAAAAAACCATGGACATATTTAGTGGCAAAATTTTGCACATTTAGTGGTTGAATCTCAAGTGAAGCTAATCGATCCATGAACATTATTGGTGGAACAATGAGATCTATTTATGGAACCATGAGAATTAATGGTGGAACCATGAGCTCTATTTATGGAATCATTAACATTATTGGTGGAACAATGAGATCTATTTATGGAACCATGAGAATTAATGGTGGAACCATGAGCTCTATTTATGGAATCATTAACATTATTGGTGGAACCGCGAGCATTGTTGGTGGAACCATGAGCTCTATTTATGGAATCATGAACGTTGTTGATGGAACTATGAGCATTGATGGTAAAACCATGAGCTTTATTTATGGAACCATGAGCATCGATGGTGGAACCATGAGTAATGGTCGTGAGGTGGTGGAACCATGAGCTCTACTTATGGAACCATGAGCATACTTGATGGAACCATGAGTAATGGGAAATGTGCTTGTGTATTGTCTAAGAAATCACAAATATTGTTCACTAAGTTACAGGGGATCACCATTGGTTCGTTAGACAATCGTGGCAAAGGAACGCGATATTTTCATTTAGGTTAATGAGGACAATGCACTTCAGATTACAGAGTTGATTGTCATGCTTTTTAAATTCTCTAAGCTGGTGGACAATGTACTTCCATATAAATCTTTTATGATAATATGATGTGATGCTTCCATAAATAGAGCTCATGGTTCAACCAATAGTTCTCATGGTTCCACCACCTTTAACAAAATTAGTGTTGATGAAACCATGAATATATTTGGTGGTAGAATCTTGCATATTTGTTGGTTTAGTCTCCAACCAAGTTAGTGGATCCATGAACATTGTTGGTGGAACCATGATCTATATTTATGGAACCATGCCATATTCTTGGTGGAACCATGAGCATTGATGGGATCTATATTTATGGAACCATGCCATATTCTTGGTGGAACCATGAGCATTGATGGGATCTATATTTATGGAACCATGTACATCAGTGGTGTAACCATGAGTAATGTTCACAAGATGGTGGAACCATGAGCATTATTGGTGGAACCAAGAGCTCTATCATGGAACCATTAGCTCTATGTACATGGCTCCACCCGCATTGTCCATAGTTCCATCAAAATTCTCCATGGTTACATAAACATTCTGCATGGTCCCACCCCTAAAATGCTCATTTTCAATTAATTGTGTTCAATGTTCCACCATCCCGTGACCATTACTCATGGTTCCAATAATAATGTCCACGATTCCAACTATAATGCCCACTATTCCAACAATAATGCCCATCTATGGAAACATGGGCATTATTGGTGGAACCATGAGCATTATTGGTAGAACCAACAGACCTATGTTTATTGAACCGTGAGCTCTATTTATGGAACCATAAGCATTGTTAGTGGAAGCATGAGCATTGTTAGTGGAACCATGAGCATTATTGGTGGAACCATGAGCTCTATTTATGTAACAATGCGCATTGATGGTGGAACCATGAGCATTAATGGTGGAACCATCTGAGAAAAACCTAAGTCAAACATTACAGTTGGAATAAGGCATTTAAGACAACTGAAAAAAATATTGCAATAATGCTCATGGTTCCACCAATAAAGCCCATGGTTGATGGAACCATGAGCATTATTGATGGAACCATGAGTAATGTTGGTGGAACCATGACCACTATTGGTGGAACCAAGAGCTTAGTTATGAAACCATGAGCTATATTTATGGAACCATGAGCATTGTAGGTTGAACCATGAGCTCTATTTATGGAACCATAAGCATTATTGGTGGAACCAAGAGCTCTAGCTATGGAACTATGAGCATTGTTGGTGCAACCATGAGCATCATTATTAGAACCATGAGCATTGTTGGTGGAACTATGAGAATTATTAGTGGAACCATGACCATTGTTGGTGGAACCATGAGCACTATTAGTGGAACCATGAGCATTGTTGGTGGAACCATGAACATATTTTGTGTAATCTTGCATTTTTTTGGTTGAGTCTCCAACGAAGTCAATGGATCCATGAACATTGTTGGTGGAAACATGAACATTTGTGGAGCCATGACCATTATTACTGGAAACACAAGCATTATTGGTGGAACCATGCGCATTTATGGAACCATGAGCATTATTGGTGGTACCACTAGCATTATTATTGGAACCATGCACATTTATGGAACCATGAGCATTATGAAACCATGCACATTTAGTGAAACATGTGCATTATTTATGGAACCATGCACATTTATGGAATCGTGGGCATTTTTGGTGGAACATTGAAGAATATTGCACATTTAGTGGTTGAATCTCAAACAAAGATAATGGATCCATGAAAATTGTTGGTGGAACAAAGAGCATTATTTATGGAACCATGATCATTAATGGTGGAACCATGAGCTCTATTTATGGATGGTGGCAAGGGGTTTTGGATACATTAGTTGCACATCATCTTGGATGCCGTGCAAGATCAAAGACATAGCGCAAAGAGAAGATGGCATGCAAAGCAGAGAATAGAACATTTTGCATATTTTGTGTCACCTTTTTTTAGTTTTGGACCATATTTTTGGACATTGGTCATTATTTTGTAAAAACAGTTAAGAGTTAGTTAGGAAGTCGTCTAAGTAGACCTTGAATGAAAAGGCACAAGCCTATAAGTAGATGTTGATTTTGCAAATGTTGAGGATATAGAAGGAGGAGGTTGAGATAAATTGAGATCCAAACCGATCATTATTGAGAAAGATGTTTCCTTATGTTTATCTCCAATCTCTGTTGAAGAATTTGTGATTTGGCACGGAAGTAATATGACAAGGAGAATGTTGATCTGAATTGTTGTGTTCTTTTCTGTTTTACTATCTTACTGTCTTCTGCAACTCAATTGATGAATGCTATGTTGATTTGCGACATGGATCTATGATGCAATGTTTTTCTATGTTAAATGATATTATCATGTTAAATTTGTTTTCACATCAAAATGTTACTGCATTTAAAATGGAATGATGCGATCTGTTGAATAATAATGATGAATGGTTCTGTCAATGCTTAAGTGAATTATTAGATCTATTTATGTTGCGCTAAGTTGATATGTGGATGGACATGGTCCCTTCTTATTTTGTGAAAACTTGGTTTCATGTGCTATCCCTCGAACATCTCGGGAGAGACTTCATTCACTAAGTGGGTGTTGCTCGTCCACCAACAATGCTCATGGTTCCACTAAGAATGTTTAGGGTTCCACCAACAATGCTCATGGTTCCACCAACAATGCTCATGGATCCATTAATAGTGCTCATGGTTCCACTAATAATGTTCAGGGTTCCACCAACAGTGCTCATGGTTCCACCAACAATGCTCATGGATCCATTAATAGTGCTCATGGTTCCACTAATAATGTTCAGGGTTCCACCAACAATGCTCATGGTTCCATAGCTAGAGCTCATGGTTCCATAGCTAGAGCTCATGGTTCCACCAACAATGCTCATGGATCCATTAATAGTGCTCATGGTTCCACTAATAATGTTTAGGGTTCCACCAACAATGCTCATGGTTCCATAGCTAGAGCTCATGGTTCCACCAACAATGCTCATGGATCCATTAATAGTGCTCATGGTTCCACTAATAATGTTTAGGGTTCCACCAACAATGCTCATGGTCCCATAGCTATAGCTCATGGTTTCACTAACATTGCTCATGGTTCCATCAATAATGCTAATGGTTCCACCAAAATTCTATAAATAATGATTAACACCTTGAATTTTTGTCAATGTTTGGCCATTTATATTCATTCCTTTACACTTGTAAACAAGGTAAATCTTAGAAGGGAAATAAGTTCATGGGTACTTATATTCATTCCTTTACACTTCTAAACAAGGTAAATCTTCAAGGTACCCAAAATAACAAGAAGAAAAATTGACATAATATAATATGAGTTTTACATATTCGTGAACTCATTTCCGCATTAAAATTATTCCATTAATAATGCTCATGCTTCCACCAATATGCATGTGGTTCCATAGCTAGAGCTCATGGTTCCACCAATAGTGCTCATGGTCCACCATCAATGCTCATGGTTCCATAGCTAGAGCTCATGGTTCCACTAATAGTGCTCTTGGTTCCACCAAAAATTCTCATGGTTCCATCAACAATACTCATGGTTCCATAAATAGAGCTCATGGTTCCACCAACAATGTTCATGGTTCACGGTTCCATTAAATTGTCCATGGTTCCATTTACATTCTTCATGGTTCCACCTCTAAAAATATCATTTACCATTAATTTTGGAACCATGAGCATTGTTGATGGAACCATGAGCACTAATGATGGATGCATTGTTAGTGGAACCATGAGCTCTAGTTTGGAACCATGAGCATTATTGGTGGAACCATGAGCATTGTTAGTGGAACCATGAGGAATGTTGGTGGAACCACGAGCTCTAACTATGGAACCACCATGAGCGTTATTGCTGGAACCATGAGCATTGTTGGTAAAACCATGAGAGGGATATATTATATAACCTGGATGCATAATTTTGGACCGCAAACCATTTGGTGAATAACGCAAAGATGGTCACGAGGTGGTGGAATCATGAATAATCATATATGGAACCTTGAACAAAGTTAGAGTTGATGAAATCATGAACATATTTGGTGGCAGAATCTTACACAATTGGTGGCTGAGACTCCAACAAAGTTAATGTCCATTAACATTGTTAGTGAAACCTTGAGCTCTATGTATGGAACGATGAGCATTGTTGGTGGAACCATGAGAGCTAATTATGGAACCATGAGCACTATTGGTGAAACCGTGAGCATTGTTGGTGGAACAAAGAGCATTATTTATGGAACCATGAGATCTATTTATGGAACCATGAGCATTGTTGCTGGATCTATGAGCTCTATTTATGGAACCTTGAGCATTGTTGATGCAACCATGACACTTACTACCCTAAAATCATGCAACATGTTATGTGTTGATGAAATCATGAACATATTTGGTGGAAGAATATTGGACGCTAGGCAGTTGAATCTTGAACAAAGTTAATGGAACCATGAGCATTGTTGTTTGAAACATGAGCTCTATTTCTGGAACCATAAGCATTGTTGGTGGAACAATAAAATCTATTTATGGGATCGTGAGAATTATTGTTGGAATTTGTAACAAATATAAATAATAAGTAATAAATAAAATATCAAATAAGTAATAAAAACATAATTATATTTAACAAGATGATGTGATTCATCATATTTATTGGCCAAGCCATATTTATAGGTTGCCAAACCATTTGTAATATACTATCATTCAATTTTTACATATATAATATTTTAGAGATGGATTATCTCCCTGAGTAAATCTTGGATTCGGGTTTTTCTTGCAACACCGAACTCAGTGTACCATTTGGTGTCAGAACTGAACGATTCTCGACTACTCATCTTTCAACCATTTGGTTGTTGCTCCATAGTAGGGTTCATGTCCAACTTATTCACCCAATGTTTCACACCCTTCTCCATTGTGTCTTCATCTCCCTTAAGCATTCATATCCACTCATCTCTCTCACGCTTCATTTCCTCTCTCAATCCAATATCCATTCAATATTCTCACTGGTGTTCATTCATTCCTCACACAGAACATTTTCCCAAGCAACGCTTATCTCCACTACGACCACCACATCCCTACACCGAACTTTCAATCCACACTAGTCGCACTCCCTTCACCTTAATTCTGCACGTTTCCATGGAAAAATCCGTTCACCTATTAAAGCTAAACATCCACATCGCGCAGCCCAAGGCTTGATTGATCCTGACGAGGTCTATGTTTTATTTTTTATGAAATATTGGATATCAACGTCCTTAAAGATGGCATTTGATGAAAAATCATCTGTATATGACACGATTTCAACATTTGTGTATATTACATTCTTATAGGCATGAAACTTTAAATTTCTATATACAGATTAAGGTATGTTTAATGGTGGACGTGGATGACGGTGGACATTCTTTTTTCATCAAAGAATAACATCCCTAGCGCTTGAGGAAGACCACGTCACTTGCTTGAAATCCATTGTATTGTTCGTGTATTCCATTCACTGGACTCATCTTGTTTGTAATGGTTAAAGAGCCCGAGCAATTGTGAAGCTCTTTTCCTTGTTTTATGCCTACATGCAAGCTTTATCAACACCATAAGTTTCTTAAAGAAGCCTCCTTGAAGAGCCTGTGACACTACAAAAGGGTTGTCTGAGTAACTACAAAGTGTTCCACCAACAATGCTCATGGTTCCATAAATAGAGCTCATGGTTCCACCAACAATGCTCATGGTTCCATAAATAGAGCTCATGGTTCCACCAACAATGCTCATGGTTCCATAAATAGATCTCATGGTTCCACCAACAATGCAAAATTTTCCACGTTTGGTGGTTTGATCTCCAATAGAGTTAATGGATCCATGAGCATTGTTGGTGGAACCATGAGCATAATTTACAGAACCATGAGCTCTATTTATGAAACCATAAGCATTATTGGTGGAACCATGAGAACTGTTGGTGGAACCAAGATATTTGTTTATGGAACCATGAGCTTTGTTGGTGGAACCATGAGCTCTATTTATGGAACCATGAGCATTTTTTGTGGAACCATGAGCTCTATTTATGGAACCATGAGCATTGTTGGTGGGATCATGAGCATTAGTGGTAGAACCATGAGTTTTATTTATGCAATCTAATGTAAAGTAAATTAAAATATCAGAATGAAATACTTGTATTATATGGTGCATAATGTTTGACTAGACCTAATGTTTGATGCACATTTCTTTGTTCTTGCATTCCATGGTCTTTGTTTTTATAGGATCTCATCCAACCCTTTGGAATTTTTGTACATCCTTGGTTGAACGTGACTCACCACTGCATCTTTTTCATTTAACGAACTAGTCTCAAAAAACCGTGTTGTTTCTTTGTATTGATCTTAGATGGAGATATAATATTTATAAATTATATTTTATCCGAGGTAGAGAATTTAAGGCAAGTTAAATCCTGAAGGCATGTGTCCTAGTAGAGGAAGAAATTCAATATTGTTAACTGATATTTCTCCAGGTGCATCTGAGGTATGTAACCGAGTATTGATTGATATTGAGTTGGATTTGTAAAGAGCTTAGTATGGAAGTGTCAATTGAGATAGCTTGAGGATATATTGGGTGTTAAAAGTTATCATAGTTAGAGTATACACATATTGTATACTTAGCACCAAAGACATAAATACTCTTAGTAAAGAAAAGTGCTAAGATCTGGGGCACCTACACAGAGAAGAAGTCTAGTTTTTGCACTACTTAGTGATCTAAGGGCATACATTGTGAAGTATTTGTAAATAATTTATGAATTATTTGTCACAGACATTGTAAATCTTCAAGCTGCCAAAAATAACAACAAGGAAAATTGACATAATATAATAAGAGTTTTAGATTTTGGTGAACCCATTTATGCATTAAAATTGTTCCACTAATAATGCTCATGGTTTCACCAACAATGCACATGGTTCCATAGCTAGAGGTCATGGTTCCACCAATAATGCTTCCACTAATAGTGCTCATGGTTCCACCAGCAATGCTCATGGTTCCATAGCTAGATGGTTCCACCAACAATGTTCAAGG
>LPNX010024558.1:711652-726430 GCA_001517045.1 Pseudotsuga menziesii | reverse complement strand
GTCACCTCGTGAATCAGGTTTATTTTGAATTTGGAAAAAAATCCATAAAATAAATTTTGACACTATACTTGTTTCATCTTCCTACAATCTAAAAAAATGTTGATCTAATATAAATATTTGACACAATGAAACACAAATCATGCAAGAAGATTACTTTAAAATAAACGTGAAAATGTATTAATTTAATTTAATATAAAAATTTGACACAATGAAACACAAGTCATGCAAAAATTTTACTTTTTTTTCACAAAAAAATCTTTCTTGCTATTTTATTAAAATCAAGGAAAGGTTACATCAGCCCTTACAATTCTTTCAATACAAGAAACTTCAGGGTTAGATCAAAAAAACTTTCTTCAATTCTAGACTCAAAAGTCTTTCAAAAAACTTTTCCAAAATTGCTACACCTACTAATCAAAAGGGATCTAATCCCATCATATATTTGCTTTAAAAATTATCTCCTTCAGATCAAAATCACCTTCAAAAGTCACATTTCCTTCGTGAAATTCCTGAATTCTAGTTGATCCAAAATTGAGAGAAAGAGCTTCGTTGGATAGAAATTCCCCTGAAGCATTAAAACATATAGAAATGTGTCTAAATGTGATAATTCACAAAATACTTTTTGAGTATTTGTAGTTTCTATGACCAATGTTTGAGAGATATCACCTACAGGTTTGTTAAGTCATTTTGCTAGTCTATAATGATTTTTGAATCACCAAAAATACTAATGTCTGAAACTCCAAGATGTGAAGCTATAAGCAGCAGCCCATATAAACTTAAGAGTTCATCTTTTGTATTTGACCCCAAACTACCACCTATACGGATTTGTAAAAAGTGTTCCTTACTTAGAAAAATAATAATGCCACAACCACAGATATCATGATTGGAAGCACCATCAAAATATCCAACCACTCCTTTAGTAACTTCTGTTGGCCAAAAACCCTTTTTAGGATTCCCTTTGTTGTCTAGTTTCTCATATTCCTTAAAGAGATTCATGCCTCTAATACTGCATAAAAGAGCATTTGGCTTATAGTCTTGAAATACTGCAAGATTTCTTAAAATCCAAATAGACCAGGAGATGAAGATGGGCAGGAATTTATACGTATCTTCATTGGTGAACCAAGTATGAAATGAGTTCTCTAAACCACCTTCTCCCCAAATAGAACCAATGACTGTAAGATATTTAATAGTTTTCCAAACTTCCAGACAAAAAACACTTTCAACAAATAAATGGAAGTTGTTTTCACCTTCATTTCTACACAAGAAGCAGAAACTTGGTTCCTTCCACCCTCTATTCAGTCAATTTTGCCAGGTAAGGATTTTGTCTTTAAGAGTTGGCCACCAAAAGCACCTTAAAACCTTCATAACAATAAGAACTTCCATCCTCTCTATAGTGAAGTTAGGTAGAGATACCACATTCCCACTCGACAGCATCCCGATGTTTTAAATTTATGTGTCCCCATCATGACATCTCGAACCAATGGGTAAAGGTTAAGTCTCCAACTCTCTAATATAAGTTGGAGAATGGTTAGTTATAAACTGGTTAAGGGGAACTCCGGGGCACTTCGTTTTGTTTATAAAACTTGCTTGAATGAAGATAGAGCAAGGGAAAACCCAATGTCATCACTAGAAAAATAGAATGTCACCCACAAAGGAAAGGTGTGCTCAATTGACCATTCGACCATCACTGATACACTTTTAAGAAAACCAATTTTATTTGCTTCCATGAGTGCCTCTCTATTCCTATTTCAATTTTGTCACTAATTAGGTAAGAGACAAAGTAAGGAGTTTTGTATTAATAAAGTTAGCATCTGGAAAGGTAGGAATAAAGGGGGAAGAACTCCACTCAACATTCCTTCCATCTTTATTGAGCCTATTTAAAATCTACTCGTAGTTTCAAGTTTCATTTTAGGGCATTTTTATTGGCTTTGTTAGATTTGAACAATCAAACTCCTTTGTCTCAAGGGAAGTTCCAACATAGTGAGGATGAGGAAGGTATCAACCATTTCAATAGAAATTTGGAAGAAATGAAATAATTCTAAAGTAATATTATTGAATTTCTTAGCTAGCTCTACTTAGGCAAGTGAAGGATATATAACCTACACACAAATTTTTCATTCACTCATCCCTATCCTATGAGATACATAGATAAGTGGGCAATAGGTTTATCAAGAAAAAAGGTAACCCTTCCTCCTCCACCTCTTTATCTAGGATACCGTGAGTCAAGTTAGTTTGAAAAAATTCAGGGACAATATTTTCAACCCTAGAACATGAAAAAGATAAGGGCTAAGTGTTAGCTAGTCTTTGTTTATTTTAGGGCTATCTAAAATGAAAATAATGAACTTTCAATCAATGCCTTGCCTTGCCAATAGTTGAAGTTGTTAATAGAGAGCATTAACTAACTACTTGGACTTAATACCAATAAAGATCCCAAATTCTCAATAGTCATCAAGTAAGAAGCCCTCACTTGGCATGTCTTTCTTTTAAATCTAGGTTTATAATTTTGACATNATATTTAATTTTTTAAATAGAAATTATACATATTTAATTTTTTAATATATAATCAAAATTATAATAATTACTAATTATTTAAAATTTATAACCTTTACTGTGTATTAGTAAGGTAACTATTTTTTGTTTAATGGATTAATAATTATTTTAGTGTAAGAGCTCATTTTAGTAGTTTGAAATGAAATTAATTTGGGTATATTATGTTCTTTTTTATTTGTGATCTTAATATTTTATGTTTTTAATTTTTTGAGTATATTTTTTTAGTTTTAGGTTGGAAATTTATATAAACAAATATTAAAATCACATATATTAGTGATGAAAATTACATGAGGGTATTTGAGGGTGTTCGATGTATTTATTATTGCACCGAAGAGGCACATTCTATAGCCCAGTAGGGGAAGATGTGTAAGTCCTTCTGTGTTCATCCTAAAGCTTACAGGTGTCTTTTATAAAAAATAATAAAACGTTAAAAAAAATAACATGTCCGCTCAAAATAGATTTAAACTATTTTTTAGAATCACATATATAAGACTACAAATTAAAACCATAAACATTTCATCCACATTTCCACTTTTTTTTTTTTTCTTTTTTTTTTTCTCAGATGGAAAGATCCACGGGAAACCAAGCAATACTTCCCCACATTAGTGGATGCTAGAGGTGGTAAACCGCTGGCCATCCTCACAGAAGACCTAACCCCAAAGGACTCAAGGCTCGAACCCGTGACCTCTCCCCAAACCGAGAAAGTGTGCACACGTCTTACCAATTGAGCTAACCCTTGGGGCTATCCACATTTCCACTCTAAAAATGAGGTTTGCAAATGGAAAGGTTTGATCCCTTTCACCTAGTTTAAAAAACAATTTAAACATCTCCCCATTTAAATTTTTATTGCACCAAAGAGACGAATTCTACAGCCCAGTAGGAGGAAATGTGTAAGTTCGAGATGTGTAAGTCCTTCAGTGTTCATCCTAAAGTTGACAGGTGTCCTTTATAAAAAATAATAAAATGTTATAAAAAATAACATGTTCGCTCAAATTAGATTTAAAATATTTTTTAGAACCACATATATAAGATTACAAATTAAAACCATAAACATTTTGTCCGCATTTCCACTCTAAAAACGAGGTTTGCAAATGGAAAGGTTTGATACCTTTCACCTAGTTTAAAAAACAATTTAAACATCTCCCCATTTAAATTTTTATTGCACCGAAGAGGCGCATTTTACACCCTAGTAGGGGGACATGTGTAAGTCCTTTCGTGTTCATCCTAAAGATGACAAGTGTCCTTTATAAAAAATAATAAAATGTTATAAAAAATAACATGTCCGCTCAAATTAGATTTAAAATCTTTTTTAGAACCACATATATAAGACTACAAATTAAAACCATAAACATTTTTTCCACATTTCCACTCTAAAAACGAGGTTTGCAAATGGAAAGGTTTGATCCCTTTCACCTAGTTTAAAAAACAATTTACACATCTCCCCATTTAAATTTTTATTGCACCGAAGAAGTGCATTTTACAGCCTAGTAGGGGGACATGTGTAAGTCATTTCGTGTTCATCCTAAAGCTGACATGTGTCCTTTATAAAAAATAATAAAATGTTATAAAAAATAACATGTCCTCTCAAATTAGATTTAAAATCTTTTTTAGAACCACATATATAAGACTACAAATTAAAACCATAAACATTTTGTCCACATTTCCACTCTAAAAACGAGGTTTGCAAATGGAAAGGTTTGATCCCTTTCGCCTAGTTTAAAAAACAATTTAAACATCTCCCCATTTAATTTTTTATTGCACCAAAGAGGCGCATTATACAACCTAGTAGGGGAAGATGTGTAAGTCCTTAGGTGTTCATCCTAAAGTTGACACGTGTCCTTTATGAAAAATAATAAAATGTTATAAAAAATAACATGTCAGCTCAAATTAATCCGTGAGATGTAGAAAAATTGGTGGCGGGGTATGGTTAAGACACCCCCCAAGCTGAAAGGTTTCCGGTTCTAATCCCATCGGACACCAAAAAATCCAACCATGTTAAGGGTTGGTGCGATCCTCGGGTGATTTTGACGGCTTATATGCCCCTAGTTCGTGGTTACTTAGCCAATGGCAACCTCAGCTCAAATTAGATTTAAAATATTTTTTAAAACCACATATATAAGATTACAAATTAAAACCATAAACATTTAGTCTACATTGCACTCTAATAACGAGGTTTGCAAATGAAAAGGTTTGATCCTTTCACCTAGTTTAAAAAACAATTTAAACATCTCCCCATTTAAATTTTATCCCAAAAAAAATATTGTATTAACCAAACCAAAACCCACTTGTTCCAAAAATTAGAATAAATATATTACTCTCTTTTAAATAAAAACTTATTTTCTGCTAGGAAAAGACTCAAGAGTTATATGTATTGTACTATTCCTCAATAGATATCCAATTTCTTTCTGGTGGCATATCTAAACCCACTTGTTCCAAAAATTAGAAAAAATATATTACTCTCTTTTAAATGAAAACTTATTTTCTGCTAGGAAAAGACTCAAGAGTTATATGTATTTTACTATTCCTCGATAGATATCCAGAGTTATATGTATTTTACTATTCCTCGATAGATATCCAATTTCTTTCTCGTGGCATATCTAAGAAAAAATTATTATAACTTTTAATTTTCTTGTAATACTTTGACATATTTAAGTAAACATTATTATAACTTTTTTTATAATACTTTAGGTATATTGAAACATTTCAATCCCTTTCATAGTTTAATAACTAAACTTCCCTCCATTGGGAGGCTGGTAGTTTAATAATGAAACTTCCATCCATTAGAAGGTTCAGTAATCTTTAGTATTATTGAAGTGTTAGTCTGCAGGAATACAAATTGTAGTATTGTACTATCAATTGGGAATTTGACAATATTATTACTAATGCAAATTATTATTGAATAACATGTAATTATTATTGAATAACATGTATGTAGTACAATAGTATTTGACAATATTATTACTAATGCAAATTATTATTGAATAACATGTATGTAGTACAATAGTATAATAAGTTGTAAATTCAGCCACTACAAATATATAATTACGTCTATGAACTAAAAATGCAGCATGCTATTCTGTTGTGAAATGAATGAACAATCTGTATAAAAACATAACTCTCCTATCGGTATAAAAACATAACTCTCCTAAAAATTAGAATCATCTAGAAAAAAAAACTTTCCTAAGAATGAATGGATGCAAGTCCCCCTCTTGAAGCAAAATAAGAGAATATATTTTGTTGAAGATGTAATTATTCACATATAATATATTCATTTAAATTCACATACATTATTTACATATAATATATTCATTTAATTATTTAATATAATATATTCATTTAATTATTTAATTTCACCTACATTAGCATTTAAATTCAAAATATACATTATTTACATACAATATATTCATTTAATTTCACGTACATTAACAGCATATTTATAAAGAAATATTGAAATATAAGATAATGAAAGGGCTTATATTATTTTTATCTACAAACCCTTAACATATTTAACATATTAGCTAATCATAAGATTCTCTGAAATAGAGGTAACGAGTATTGATATGAATTATTCAAACCCTAAAGGGCCAAAATCACTAGACTAGACATAGAACAAAAGCTAATTAATATGAAGTCATTACAAGACAAGAACTTAAAACGATCTGTTTCGTGTGTTACGAGGTTGTTACAGCCCAATCGTTACAATCTTTCAAATAGATAACCGTCAAGATGAAATCCATCTGGATTATATTGGTAAAAAAATTAAATAATTAGGATACTTATAAAATATGTGGTGAACCATGGAGTGGAAACCGAAGCAACATACAAATCACAAAATATAAAATCCACAATTATAAAGGAAGTTAAACCACCTTTAAGAGAGACAGAACCATTCTAAGACGGCGAAAATAAACTCAGTGCCCAGGCTCCTTTTCAACACCAACCGTCAGAGGCTGTCAAATGGATATAGCTTGGTTGGTTGGGAGGAATGAATGTTACCCTCCCCACCCAGGTTATACTCTTGTAAGTGACATGATGCTCTTATGGAGCCCTTTGTAATAAATGTTGTGAATGATGAGCCGACCATACCTTGATTCAGTTTGAATATCAAGTATTGGAATATGACAAATTTAAATTGATTGATCTTGCAAAAATGATCAGGGGCGATGGCATGTGAAGAGGGTTTGAGTGATTTAAATAATTCTTACGCAAGCATACATGGGAGATGAATGATGTTGTACTCAGCCGTGGCCTAACTCCTAGGCCAGTAAATGACTTGTGATTAGACCTAGAGTTTGGCTAGACCTAGAGTTTGCGGACTGCGCATCATGCCATATCATATCCAATGAGGCCATGGTGACTCATTGGTGAAGAATGCCGGATGACACATGATCATATCAGGCTCGCCTTAAAGACGAGTCTGTCCAACGAATAAGGCTCACCCACTTCAAGCCCCCAGCATGTTAACTACCACGTGGCCATTGCAAAACAATGACGGGCCATTCTATGCCTGTATATGAGGGAGTGGCAGGATGATGAAGTACTTATTATTACCATCTCTCCTGTTTCTTGCACACAATCTTCATTTTCTTCATCTGGTCCGCTGGCTTCGTTGTTTGGTTGCTTGCTTTTTAACTACAAACTTAGAAGACTAGTTGTGCTTACTCTTTACCTGGCTTCGTTGTTTGGTTGCTTGCTTTTTAACTAGAAGACTAGTTGTGCTTACTCTTTACCTGCAGACTAAGAAGAGGGAAGGAAGGCTAGTAAGTGAAGCAGTCAGTCACTTAGTTTACTGGCACGATGGAAGAAGCTGCGTGGTTCCGCAGGCGACTTTGACAGGCGTCCAGTTTGGCCTTGCATCGTTTAGATAAATGGTAAGTGGACGCACGAAATAGAGAAATGGTAAGTGGATGCACGAAATGGTCAGGTTGTTATTACTTCCATGCGCCATCTGGAAAATGTTGCTACTACTTCCATCCTCCATTTGGAAAACAGAGGAAGAGAGGGAAAATCGACAGAAGCTAGCAAGGTACTAGCTTGCTTAATATATAGACAAGTAACAGACTGTTTCTCCCGAGACTTACCTGCAACTCATATCTATGTACATTGTAGCCAGCAATGGCAACATGGCTGAGATCCACTGCTACTACGTGACCTTCTGGGTCTATTAGCCGCGCCAGACCTATGGTAAGGGCACCGCTCGCAGTGCCCAAATCAGCGTACACCCCTTTAACCAATGACCCTTCTTTAGCAATTGCCTTTTGGGCTAGTTCTATCAATTCTTCTGTCACTAGACAGGGAATCGGCACTCCTTGCACGGACAATACCACATCTCTCCAATGGGAACAACCCACAATGTACTGAAATGGACTTCTTTTCTCCACTTTCTCGCTCCACAGTGAATACAAATCCTCAATGCTGGAGGCTAAACATTATTTCTCCATTTAGAACCTGAGAACAGCTGCTGCAGAGAATAGAAAGCTTAGTTAATCAAATGTGGTTACTCAATTAGGGAAGAGTAAGTACTGCTACCGCTCGAGACAAAGGGGCACACAGGAGGGAGGCCCCCTTTTATATACTCAACAAGATCACTTTAGGCCGTGTATTCAGCCAATTGCCTGCATTAGTAGGTCATATATTCAGCCAAGTGCTTGCATTAGATCGTGCCTGTATTCGATCATTCGGTTGTGTATTTAGTAAAGTGCTTGCACTAGATCGAGCCTCATCCCTCCCTATCTCACGCTTACCTGAATGTATAATCGCAATGAATTATATATACAATTTCGGTTTCAATTTTTATAGTGTTTTCGCTTATTTATAGCTTGATTTTGATACGGGCAAAAGGTAAAGCATCACTTTAGATCACTGTAATTGTTATGAAAGATATCAAAGCTGGGTAGTCAAACCTGGGTAGAATACGCAACTAACATCTGAGGCTGGGTAGGTGTTGGCAAATGCCGCCATTCCTGTCTTATAAGGTAAGGAAGAAACTACTACTTTTTGCTGGGGTATGACTAGGCGGCCGAGCTTATCCAGCATGTACGTTCATGTTGGATAAGCCAGCTGGCTAGCGTGGTCCCCTCATATAGCTCCAATTCTCCACCAACCGGAATCGGAAAAACAGTTGGTAACAGTTGGTAAACAGTTGTCAAAAAAACAGTTGGTAAACAGTTGGTACATGGGTAATCGTTAGTAGACAATCAGTAGTGACATGCTCTCAGCCTTGAAACTTTCGCGCAGAATACGGAGTTACAGAACATCTACATGCATAACATGCGCATGCCATGGCTGTCTCATTCAGTTTAAAATTTGAATTTTGGGTTGGTGAGCAGTTTCCTCCCTGTTCATTTCAAAAAAATTTAGCTAACACAATCAGCACTCATATTCATGTTCTCTTATTGAACCGCATCTGCAACTCGAGCTTCAGCAACAATTGAAGCAACCCAATGCAAGATTGCAATTTATAGGTGAAAGGAGGCTAGCGAAAAGAATTTGAAACTCATGCGATGCCTTTCTTTGTCAAGCGCTAGCGATCCACCAAAACCAGACTTATTCCATAGCAAATTTAGTTGCCTCCAGTGCCATTACTTTGCTCAGATGCATTTCCACGTTAAAGAAAAAAATTATTTTTACCACCGTGCTGGCTATTATGTACAACAATCTTGGATTGGGTTGCTTTAACTATTTGGCATAAGTATTAGAAAGTATTTAAGGTATTGTTTGTGTGCATTATGTTATCCATTTACATTTTGGGCTTATATCAATTTTTTTAACTGTTTATTTAACCATTACATTGCATAAGGTATTGTTTGTATGTATTATGTTATCCATTTACATTTTGGACTTATATTGGTTACATTTTGCGCTTCTTCTTTATGTTGTTCGAAGTTCACGTAGCCAGTATACGAGGTTAAAGTTAGTCTTTTTATGTTAAACAATTAGATATGGCAATATTATATGTGAAAATATCTAGCTCTCTGTTTGCAACAGGTAGTAAGAGCAGCAAGTGGAAACGTATCAGGTAGAGATACAAGCTCTGGGAATTCTATAGTTTCTTTGATTTCCTTGGTAAATGTGTATCCATGCAATTTGAGTATATGAATATGCCAGTATAACACTAGTTATGTAATTTTATTTTAACTTGTTTTTTTAGCATGGAAAAAAAGCTGCAATGTTGAACTTCTCTTTGCGAGCTCATTTGGAGCTAATCTAGTAAGAGGTAAAGATGCAAGTATGGTAGTTCATGGCAAGTAGATATGGAAACATCATATATATAAACACGCATATAAGTATACATATATATGCTTTAGCTCAGTAGTAACACTTAGATATGTCAATATGGTGAAAACTGGTATAAATACGAGAAGTTATGTAATTCAAGTTGTTTCTATTTTTTTTAATTGTGTAACAAGGATTGAAACTATAACAACTAGGGTTATTTATTCACAAGTTTTTATTCATTAAGCTTTGGATCACATTTTACCTTTAACCCAAGCAGAAAGCACACAGCAAATAAATCAAATTTCAAATAGCTCAAGTCAAAAAAAGGAAACACAACAAATAAATCAAATTTCGAATAGCTCAAGTCGAAAATACTTGAGTATTTCACTATGCCCCCAGAAATGCCAAGGATGGGAGCTCATCATCTTAGTTTCGCTGATTGTAATATTAGATCCGAGAAAAAATCAACTAAGTAATAAAAATATGAACAAAAATTTCACAAAAAATAAAATATGAACAAAAATTTCCCTGACCTCGTCTTCGTTTTGAACAAAAATTTCACACACACTATATATATATATATATGAAGAGAAACGTATTTAATTAAATTGTGCCAAAAGCATGAACTTTTATTAAAATGGTTATTTTTAATTATATATATATATAATAATAACAATAATGAAGTTTGATTAAAATAATTACTTTTATATATATTAATAAATTTTAATTAAAGTGGTTATTTTTAATTTTATATATATAAACTTTAAAAACATACATATTTATATATTATATAAAATATTTTATATAAAGAGAAATAATTTATATATATATAAGGATTATAGATAGAATAGTAATATTGCATTATGGATAAAATAAATTTAAATTAATAATTAAGTTTTTAAATTTTCATAGATTTTGTATATATATAGTTTAATAAAGGTAATTAAAATTTAAAAGGTGAGTGAATTTATTATAATACATGAAAAATTAATATTAAAAATTATAAAAAATTTAGAAATTTTACTTATAATTTATAAATTAATTTTTTAATTAAATGATTATATTAATATATTTTTATATTATTAGTTTTATTTTGAGAAGTGTTTATTTGGAAAAAATAATAATATCCAATATATGTTAATAATTATTATTAGCTTTTCATAATGTGATTTTTTTCATATTAAACTAGTCCATCAAAATTAAATATTTGTTTCATATATTTTCTAAAATATTAATTCAAAATATTGAGATAAATTAATTATATTTGAAATTAAGTATAATTTTTTAATTAAAAACAAATGTTTTTAAACTTTAAAATTTAATTTGAAAAAAAAAATTAAAAAAACATTCTAAATCTAAATATTGAAAGAGTTAGCCAATGTATTTTAAAACGTATTATATATTCAAGAGAGTATAATGAGGATAATAAAATCAAAATTCTAGAATTTTAAATAGATAAACTTGAAAAATGTTGTAAACATATAAATTAAATAAAGTCTCTATATATCAAACAAATTATTTGTTTAAAGTGTTTTTTTTAAACATTTAGTTGATGTAATGACGAATGAAATAAATAATCTTTAAAATGAAATTTGAAGTAAAATATTAATTTAATTTAATTTAATTAAAATATAAATCAAAATAATCTATGAAGAGTAGAGTTTCAATCGAGGAGAGTTTCAGCCGAGGAAGAGCTCCTCTCGGGGAAGAGTTCCAACCGAGGTAGAGTTCCTACCTAACAAAGTTCATGCTGGGCAGAGTATTAGCCGGATAGTGTTCTAATCAGGGAAAAGTTCCAGTCAGGGCAGGGTTTCAGTCGGGGCAGAGTTCCTGTCGACTAAATTTCATGTCGGCTAAAGGTCCTGCAAGGTAGATTTCCAACTAGGGGAGAGTTCTAGTTGGGGTAGGGTTCTGGTCAGGGCAGAGTTCCTGTCGGGAAAAGGTCCTATCGGGCGGAGTTCCAACTGAGACAGAGTCCAAGTCGTTGCAAAATTCCAGACAAGCAACCACAAAATGGTTTCAGTCGGGGCAGAGTTCCTAACGAGGAAAGTTTCAACCGAGCAAAGTTCCAGTCGGGGAATAGTTCTAATTGGAGAAGATTTTCGACTGAGGAAGAGTTCCATTTGGGCCTTTGTGGTGGTTCAAGGTCGTACAAATGGGATCTGAGCCCCCCCAAAAAATAATCGAGCATAAGATTATGAATGGAATTATCCATATGAATTTGTTAAGTAACCACATGGATAACAACTACACAAAATTTACAAGGAAATATAATAACGACTATGGTTGAAAGATAATAGTCATTGTAGTTGGAGCATCATCCCTAATACATAAGACATTTTCACCATTCAAATACATCAAAGAAGAGAACATACATTAACTTGTAACCACCTTGGTGTTCCAAACCTTGAAATGACCACTATATCTTGCTCACAAGCCAAAGATTCCCTATCCAAAGCTTATATGGTATCTTTGGCCACATGCAATGCATGTGATCCCCAAAGGTAAATTACATGAGACCTAATATCCTAGATTTTCTCCCTACACCATGGCTTCTCCAGTTATAATTATACCTAGTGCATGAAACCTTAAAATAACCTCTATAATGAACTTATAGACCAAATATTTCCCCACTCAAAGGCATGTGTGGTTACCATGGATTGTGACCCCAATTTTCCCTCATCCCTCAAAACCATCCCTAGAACACCAAATCTTGAAGTGGCTACCATGTCAAACTTTCAAGCCAAATATTTTATATTCGGGTATGTGATGGATCGAGGAATAACCCAAAATAACAAGAACATCTCACTCATAGGATAAATATCCCTATGTATATCCTATGTGATTATTTGAGGAGCAAGACATGGCCCATGAGTCCATAGGAAATTGTATGGTTTTAGACCATATATTTCAATCTTAGATAACAAAATATATCCAAATAACCATCTATGGTGTTCTATATCTTGACATGGCAACCATATCCCACTTGTAGGCCATTGTTTCCCTATGTAGGGAATGCATGATAAATTGGGGTTATGTGCATTGCCCATAGGGTCTTGTGCATGGACCTAACTCATGCATATACGTGGCACACATTATTATCCACATACTTAAGAAACACAACTAACCTATACACATAAGTGAAACGGGTAGGTGGTTATAAGTTGTGTGATAAAGTTCCAGTTGGGGCAGAGTTCCTAATGACTAAAGTTTCTATCGAGAAAAGGTCTTATCGGGTAAAGTTCCAACTGCGGTAGAGTCCAAGTTGTTGCAGAATTCTAGACAAGCAACCGCAAAATAGTTTTTGTCGAGGCAAAGTTCCTAACGAGTAAAGTTTCAACCGAGCAGAGTTCTAGTTGGGGAAGAGTTCCAATTGGGGGAAAGTTCCAGTCGAGGCAGAGTTCCTATCGAGCAAAGTTCTAGTCAGGGAAAAGTGCCTACAAGGAAGAGCTCCAACTAGGGAAGAGTTCCAATCAAAGAAGAGTTCTACCCAGCAAATTTCATGTTGAGTAGAGTTCCTACCTAGCAAAGTTCATGTCGGGCAGAGTTCCTACTAGGCAGAGTTCCAACCAAAGTAGAGTTCCAACCAAGACAGATTTCTAGTCGGGGCACCACATCTCATCAGCAGGCATTAAGGTAGACCCAGCAAAAATTGAAATTATTACTAATCTATCTCCACCAGCCACACAAAAAGAAGTCAGAAGTTTTCTGGGACATGCAGGGTACTATCGTAGGTTTATTGCTAATTTTACAAAGATAGCAGCCCCATTGTTCAAATTATTGGCTAAGGACAGTGGTTTTTGCTGGGATCAACACTGTCAGATAGCCTTCGACACCCTAAAGTCAGAATTGTCCTCAACACCAGTGTTGAGGGGACCAAATTGGTCCTTGCCTTTCCACATACAGACTGATGCTTCCGACACTGCCCTAGGGGGAGTGCTGGGACAGAAAGAAAACCAGTCTTACTATGCCATTTATTTTATTAGTAAAAACTTAACACCTGCAGAACTAAACTATACGGTAACTGAAAAAGAGTTTCTAACAGTTGTGCATGCTATCAATAAATTTAGGCATTATATTACTGGTTATGATGTATTTGTCCATACTGATCATTCTGCTATCAAATTTTTAATGAATAAACCTATCACTAGCGGCAGAATTACCAGATGGTTGCTTTTGCTGCAGGAATTTAACATTACCATAGTTGACAAACCCGGGAAGGAAAATCTGGTTGCAGATTTCCTTTCCAGATTAACTCATGTTGATGATAATATTCCTGTGGATGATACATTCCCTGATGAACATTTATTTGTTGTTTCTATTAAAACACCCTGGTTTGCAGATTTAGCCAGTTACTTGGTTACAAGGAAACTACCTGCTCATCTGTCAGCTTACGAAAAACGAAGAATTATTCAGCAGAGTGCTAATTACTCATGGGTAGGTAATGACCTTTTTCGAACTGGTCCAGGTCTGATTATCAGAAGGTGTGTGAGGGAGGATGAGATGTATGACATCCTTCAAGCTTGTCATGATGGCCCCTGTGGGGGGCATTTTTCGGACAAGAGAACAGCATATAAGGTGCTGCATCAGGGGTATTATTGGCCTACACTCTTTAAAGACGCTGAAAAATATGTACAGAGCTGTGACAGCTGTCAAAGAATGGGGAGACCCACTGCTGCAGATCAAATGCCCTTACAGGCCCAGGTACAAATTGAACCTTTCGAGAAGTGGGGGTTGGACTTTGTTGGCCCAATTTCACCAATGTCAAGGAAAAAGAGGTATATTTTAGTTTGCACTGATTATGTAACTAAATGGGTTGAGGCAAAAGCTCTGTTGAGAGCCACTGAGAAATCAGTCATTGAATTTATTTACGAAGAAATTTTTACTCGTTTTGGCATTCCTCGTGAAATTGTGACTGACAATGGGGCACAGTTTGTTTCTAAGTCCATGAAAGCACTTACAGAACAGTACGGGATTAAGCACTACAAATCTTCCCCTTACCACCCCCAAACA
>LPNX010024558.1:628362-709076 GCA_001517045.1 Pseudotsuga menziesii | reverse complement strand
TTTCTTTTGAAGTTCCAAATCTGGTTGTATGAGACTTTCTTGCAGAGGGACCTGCAAGATCTTTGGGTTGGGGGAGATGTTGGTCCTCTATTTTTAGTTTTCTAACACCTAGTTTTCTAGCCTAATATTTGGTAAACTATGTAATATATTAATTTTATTCTTGTTTATTTATGGTTGAGAGACCTACGGAAATAAAACTTTGGTGAAGTGATAATTTAGGTATTTTATATTGTTTTTGGTCTCATATATATATGCCAGCGAATTGATAGTTTGTTATTATTGTATGTAGGGTTTTTTTTGGCGCTCCATGGAAGGTTCGCAATGGCACAACGGCTGCACCAGCAATGGGGGTTTCGATCCACACTTTGGGGGTTTTTCGATCCACCGACAACAATGAGCTTCCAACGCCTTCCAACACGCTCACGCAGGCTTTTCAGGTTCTGTTTTTGGATGGCCGTTGAATATGAAGATGTGTTTTCTTGTTTTAGTAGATTTGTAAGGGATTCGAGTTTCCCTACTTGGCTCAGGTGTGCCGAGTTTCCTGTAGGATTGTTTGAGGATCTGTTACATGGTTTTAGTCTATAATTTTTGTATAAAAAGGGCTTTTGAAACCCTAAGGAAAGAGAATGTTGAGAAACGATTGTAATGCTCCATTTTTGGTAATAAAATCAGTGTGTATTCTCCTTAAGGTTCCAATCTAGATCTGGAAGGCGTTGAGGGAGGGCCCCCTTCAGCACCAACCTTGGTATTTTGTAGTGTGTGTGTTTTGTAAACAGGTTAATGTATCTGTTCTTTGATATGGTTAAATAGAATACTGATAGTTTCCCTCATAAGAATGACTGCGGATTATTAGTTAAATGCAATTGATTTATTCTGTTGAATAACTCAGGAACAGTTTTCATTTTAGACCCTTTTTGGCTTCAGCGTGGACTGTGTTAATGGCCATGAACATTGCTTAGGGTTATTGGTTTTTTTTCATGAATTGTGTGATGGTTCGATTCACATTTTTGCTGTTTGAAAGGTTATAAGTAAACTGAGTTTTTATTATTTCTATTTGCCAGCGTATAGTGGACAGCGCTAGACTTCTTTTTATTCACTCTTCCTATAGCAAAATAGCAATAGATTTTTCCTTTTATTGCTAGCAGATAGACTGTAAAAGTAGATTAAGGAATGGCGTGAGTTAATGTTTTCTTTGATTTCCGGTATGCAATGCAGTATTGGCAATTTGGTTGCCTCTAGCTGTTGAAAGTAGTTAATAACAGTTCATTATTTTCATTTTTAAATTTGCAGAGCTGTAGGGTAGCACAGCACTTGTGATAGTTTGTAAAAGGATTGAAAATTGGAATTTATAGAGCACCTAGAGCTTTAATAATCTTTTAAACAAGTGAGTAATCGGGCTGTTTGAGTTTGGAGAAGACCCTAGTCTATAAAATTGCTCTCCTGAATTAACACAAGCTTCACAGCGTGCACATGCAAACCAGCACTATTGAATATTTTTCATACAGTCCTATTATTGATTAATGAGCATTGCTTGGATAACCTTGGCCTTTTTCCGGTGTGCATTAATGTGTATAAAAAAAACAGAGTATATTTGAATAATAATAACCAGCCAAGACTCATTATAACAGGTTGTGTGTTGACTATTTAAAGTCAAGAGATTACAGATGTTATTCTGGCAATAATTTTAGCAGTATTTGTGTGAAGTAAATCATTAATTCTCGTAGGATTATAGTGGAGTTTTCAGATCAAAGTTATTTATTAAACTCTTTCAGTTTTAGAATAGATTATGAGCACTGTAGCTGAGTGTGGATTGTGGGATGTTTAAGGGATTGCTGTAGGGTTTGTTTTATCCGTAGATTGTTCTTCTGAAAGATTGTTGTAGGTAGGACTTCTCTGAAAAGATTGCTGTAGGTGGAATTTCTATGAAAGATTAGGGTTGTTTTAACACTATCTTGCCTGCACATATAGTGTAGCAGCTCAAAGTTTACGATTGCCCGGTTGATAATTAAATTGAGGTTAATTAAGCAACATTAAAATTGACCAACAGTCCCTTCCAGGAAGAGTTCCAATCGAGGCAGAGTTCCAGTAGGGGTAGAGTTCCTATTGAGCAAAGTTCATCGATTGGTAAACAAATGCTAGAATTTGGATCAATTAACTAAGTGCTTCAAGAGATCTAAAAAAAGGAACTTTCTCATTGAATTTCAAAGCTGCAATTCTCTATCTTGACCAAGGATTTAGAAAGAAGCAATTATGTTACTAAGGGAGCATTAAAAAATGCCCTAGATAGTCACCTTATAACCAAACATTGTTAAAACTTCCCATCGAATATTTTGTAATCTAGTGATTTCCCTATCCAAGTAGCTTGTGCTTTGAAACATGCGGTGCAGGTCTATGATCCTTCATCTAGATACTTGTTTACTAGTCTTTAATGGAACATATGAAGGACATGACCAAAGTTTTGTTGTTGATTCCTTCTCTTGCACCAATGAATGGTTTTTTTTAAGATAAGTTCTTAAAAGGGATCGATTCCAATAATTGACACTGATTCCATTGTCACCATGGTTGTGCACAACAAGATTGAGATCCCATTCCAGTTTAAATGTCTAGTTGTGTTTCTTAAGCATGTGGGTAATAATGTGTGCCACTTATATGCATGAGTTAGGTATATGCACGAGCCCCTTTGGGCAATGCATATAACCCTAATTTATCATACATTCCCTACATAGGGAACCAATGGCCTACAAGTGGGATATGGTTGCCGTGTTAAGATATGTAGAACACCATAGATGGTTTTTTGGATATATTTTGTTATCTAAGGTTGAAATATATGGTCTAAAATATGGACTCATGGGCCATGTCTTGTTCCTCAGATACTCACATAGGATATACATAGGGATATTTAACCTATGAGTGAGATATGCTTGCTATATTGGGTTATATCACGCTAGAGCTACTTATCAATGCCCACAGCATGGCCCATATGAAAAATACAAGGTCTTAATCCATGGCATTCATGTTTGGGGATTATCATGGGCCATGTGTTGTTCATTGAGCCATCACATACCCTAATATAAAATATTTGTCCTACAAGTTTGACATGGTAGCCACTTCAAATTTTGGCGTGCTAGGGTGGTTTTTAGGGATGAGGGAAAATTGGGGTCACAATCGATGGTAACCACATATGCCTTTGAGTGGGGAAATATTTGGTCTATAAGTTCATTATAGAGGTTATTTTAAGGTTTCGTGCACTAGGTATAATTATAATGGTAGAAGCCATGGTATAGGGGAAAAATATAGGGTATTAGGTCCCATGTAATTTACCTTTGGGGATCACATGCAATGCATGTCGCCAAAGACACCATATAAGCTCTTGATAGTGAATCTTTGTCTTGCGAGCAAGATATAGTGGTCATTTCAAGGCTTGGAACACAAAGGGTTTGACTAGAACCCTTACCCGACTGGAACTCTTCCTTGGTTGGAACACTGCCCAGTTAATAATCTGCCCTTCATGAACTTTGCTGGGTAGGAACTCTACCCTGGTTGGAACTCTGCCCCGATTGGAAATCTGCCTTGAATGGAGCTCTTCCCCGATAGTAACTCTGCTCGGTTGAAACTTTTACTCATTAGGAACTCTTCATGACTGAAACTCTTCCATGGTTGCTTGTCTGGAATTCTGCAACAACTTGGACTCTGCCTTGATTGGAACTCTTCCCGGTAGAACCTTTTCCTGATAGGAACTTTACTTGAACTTGTTTCCATCGTTTCATGCTATTTTGAACTAGTCCTTTAATTTTCCTTTCCTTCTTCACAATGAATTTGAAACTAGTTACCATTATACCATTTAAAAATCATATGAACGTTCAATAACAAAAAATTCTTGCACACTATTACTTAAAATTGAAGGGCTAGGGTCAAGACCATGAACAATCTCACATGCCTTATGCTAGTTCAACCTATTCTAGAGATAAAATAAATAAGAATGTGTATAAACAAAGTACATCGCCTGTGTAGACATGGTTGAAGGTTCTGGAAGGAGCTATCCATTGTAATCATCAGCAGAGCCTGTCGTAATATCTTTGTCCTATTGGTTACGACAGGCTCTGCTGATGATTACAATGGATAGCTCTGCTAACCAATAGGACAAAGATATTAAAATTGATCAATTAAGGTGGAGTTGAAAACATTTAAAATTGATCAAAATAAGAAGATGGAATACATAATAAATAATTTATGAACATAATGGAATTAGGAACTTAACAAAAGCATCATGTTTTTTACAAGACTTGAAAAATTGGGTGGAGAGAGTAACAATCAGTCTTCTTAACCACCCAAGCTACATTCTATGGACTTATATATTTATAAAAGTAACTTTTTATGAACTTTTGACTTCATAAATTATGTTGATTTACATTTTAATTAAATTAAATTAAAATAATATTTTGCTTAAAATTAGATTATTTATCTCATTCATCATTACATCATTTACTTGATATAGAGATTTTATTCAATTATATGTTTACAACATTTTTCAAGTTTATCTATTTTAGAATTTTAGAATTTTTATTTCATTATCTTCATTATACTCTATTAAATATATACTAAGTTTTAAAATATATTGGTTACCTCTTTCAATATTTAGATTTAGAATGTTTTTAGAAATTTATTTTTTTGAATTAAATTTTAAACTTTAAAAACATTTATTTTTAATTAAAAAATATACTTAATTTCAAATATAATTCATTTATCTCAATATTTTGAATTTCTTAATTTTTCTATATAAATTTAAATTTATTGAATTAGATTGTATTTTAATATAATCATCAAAATGATCTATACTTTATAATTAATGGTGAGTTTATATCTTCTAATTGATGTATGTCCTATCAAAACTATTTTAAGAAAAATATGAAACAAATAATTTTAATTTTGATCAACTAGTTTAAAATCACATTATGAAAATCTAATAATACTTATTAACAAATATTGGAGATTAATTTTTTTTTGGAAAATAAACACTTCTCAAAATAAAACTAATTATGTAAAAATATATTAATATAATCATTTATAAAAAAAATAATTTATGAATTATAAATAAAATTTCTATTTAAGTATTTTGAAATTTTTATACTTTTAATATTAATTTTTCATATATTATAATAAATTCACTTACTTTTCAATTTTGATTACCTTATGAAAATTTTAAAATTTAATCATTAATTTAAATCTATTTTTGTCCATAATAGAATATTTTATTCTATTTAGAATCAAATTATTTCTCTTGATATAAAATAACAAATATGCATACCATTGTTATAATTGTAATACTTGTTTTTTAATAAAATAACCATTTTAATAAAACTTCATGCTTTTGGCACATCAATTTAATTAAATATGTTTCGTTAGGGAAATTTTTGTTCATATTTTTATTACTTAGTTGATTCTTTATGGGATCTAATACTACTATCAGGGAAGGGTAACCAATCTAATACTACAATCAGGGAAGGGTAACGAAGACGAGCTCAAGGGGCGGAGTGAAATATATTTCTCAGAAAAACTATCCGAAATTTGATTTATTTGCTAAAGTTAGTAATCTTAGTTGTTAAAGTTTCAAACCCTGTTTCACAATACAGAAAAAAAAAGAAATAGAAACAACTTGAAAGGGCATATCTACATCTTCACCATTATTTGAATAAAATAGTTTTAGCATATTATATCGTATTTATACCAGTTTTCACCATATTGGCATATCTACCTGTTACTACTGAAATAAAGCATATATATGTGTACTATATACATGTTTATATATGATGTTACAATATATACTTGTAGTGAACCAAGATACTTGGATCTCTACCTCTTACTAGATGAGCTTGCATATTTCAATGCTAAAGAAACATGTTAAAATAAAATTACATAACTAGTGCTATACTCGCATATACACATTTACCCAGGGAATCAATTAGAGAAACTCCAAAATTCCTAGATACTTTTCCACTTGCTTACCTGTTGCAAACAGAGACATTTTCACATATAATATTTCCATATCTAATTGTTTAACATGAAACGACTAGCTTTAACCTGGTATACTGGATACGAGAACTTCGAATAACATAAAGAACACAAAATGTAACCAATATAAGCCCAAAATGTAAATTGATAACATAATGCATACAAACAATACCTTATGTAATGTAAAGGTTAAATAAACAGTTAAAAAAATTGTAATGTGATACTTTCTAATACTTATGCTAAATGTAAATAGTTAAAGTGGTGGTAAAAATCAAAAAAATTGTAATGTGATACTTTCTAATACTTATGCTAAATGTAAATAGTTAAATGGTGGTAAAAATCAATTTTTTCTTTAAAGTGGAAATGCATCTGAGCAAGGTAATGGCACTGGATCATCTACTCGGGCAACTAAATTTGAAACAGAATAAGTCTGCTTTTTTGTGGATAGTTGGCGCTTGACAGAGAAAGGCAATGAGTTTCAAAATCTTCTCAGTGGCCTCCTTTCACCTGTAAACTTAAACCATAACCTGTAAACTGCAATCTTGAATTGGGTTGCTTCAATTGTTGTTGAAGCTCGAGTTGCAGATGCTATTCAATAAGAAAACATGAATATGAGTGCTCGTTGTGGGAGCTAATTTTTTTTTGAAATGAACAGGGAGGGAACTACTCACCAAACCAAAATTCAAAATTCAAATTTTACGCTTAATGAGACCACCATGGCATGCGCATGTTATGCATGCAGATGTTCCGTAACTCCGTATTCTGCCAGTAAGTTCCAAGGCTGAGAGCATGTCAGTATTGATTTTCAACTGACTAGGTACATACATATTTATGGAGAGCCGGCTACTACGTTACCAAGTGGCAAGGACACAAGAGTCAGGGCCGGTTGCCAACTGGTTTTCTGATTCCGGCCGATGGAAAATGGCAAGAGCTAACCATTGAGCTGCAGAGTCTGTCTTAAAGACTCTGTCAGCTCATGGCTCCAACATAGTCCATCCATGCATCATATGATCATATGAGCATCTCCCGTAGTTAACTCTCTGTACCTGCAAACGGTCGACGATGAGGTAGCTGAGCGGAGCAACCGGTGATCCGCTGGTGTTGATGGGCTTTCTAAAGCGGGCAGCTCATTAGCGCAGTGAACGGTGTCGTTGTTGAGCTTGCCGAGGGCCAACTGGTATCTGGCAACCTCCATTTCCACCTGCAAGCTAATGTCCATCCCGTTGTGCCGCGCGGACTCCAGTTTCTTCTGCAGATAAAATTTCTGATGAAAGGTGACGACGAAGGTGACTATGAAGCCCCGAGCAGCCAATCTATTTTCTTTTGTTGTGTGTTATATCATAGTTTATAACTTGGTTTGATTCTTTCTAAGTGTGGTCCTTCGACCAAACACACTGCTGCCTTTGCTAAGTTTAAAGTTTTTTGTTTAGGCTATCTCTTAGCAAAATAATAAATGCCATGGTAATTGATTTTGAAATGTCCTCAGTTTCAATGATTTCTTAGTTCTATGTATTCTGCGGTAGCATTCTAACTCTGTTGGGGAAGCACTCAGTTTATGATGACTCCAACTTCCGCTAAGGTCATCGCCCATCACTTACGTAGGTTTGGCTGATCATACATTGTTAAATTTAATATTAATCATGTTAATGCAACATGATTTGCCTAGTGTAATTTCTGTAGTTTATGTGGTTGAATGAAAGTTAACCTTAAATTCCTGCCACTTCCTTAATCAAGTGAAAAACTTATATTCCTGCTACATCATCTTTCAGCTTACACTTATAATGATGTTTATGATACCAGAACACCACTGGTTTGATTGTCTTAAAACTTAAGTTCTGCTTTAAAACCTCTAAATCCCTCTGGCTCAGCTAAGTTAAAAATGGGTTTTCAAACTAATCGACAACTTTCAGCTATTGTACACAATACTAAGAATGAATATTTTAATCAATATTTATTTACTTTAATAATTTTAATATAAAATATCACATTATTATTAAAAGCATATTTAATTTTTCCAAGTTCTAAGAGCACACGTAAGATTTCAAAGTTAAGAGCACACGTAAGAATTCTAAGCTCTAAAAACATACGTAGGATTTCGAGCGTTCCACGTAAGGGGGTATTTCAATCTTCTTCACCCGTTAGCAATTGTTTCAACTTTTGTGGGCACAGCGTGAAAGGAACTTTGAATTATAAACATATTTTTTAAGATTTTAGATTTTAGTTTAAATCATCAAAATTCATTTGAAAATATAATAAGAAAACCCTAAAAATGGCATTATTTAGATGCTTTTTTTTAAGTGATCGTGTATTTGCACGAGCAACTTTTAGCTTAGCTGGTTTAATTCTTAAATAATGAAAGTACGCGTGTAATTAATCCGAGCACCATCAGCTTAGTAATATAATTTATCAATTTTTAACTATTAATCTAAAAGCCTTATCTAAATTTTAGTTCAACAAAACACATTTATTAATTTTTTTTATTTTTATAAATATTTAGTAATTTATAAATTCAAAAAAATTATTATAATTACATAGAAAATATACATTCTATCCCTCACGAGGGAAGATATGTGTAAGTTTTTTCCTGTTCATTTTAGAGTTGACACATATCCTTTATAAAAAATAATAAAATATTATTAAAAATAAGATGTTAACTTAAATTAAATTTAAAATATTTAGAAGTGCATATATAAAACAATATAAATTAGGTGAATTAAAACCATAAACATTGGATTACACTTTTTTTCGACATTTCTACTCTTAAAAATGGTTTACAACTTGAGAAATTTGATCCCTATAGATGCTTGGTAGATCCCCTTTTAGATAAATCTATGTTTGGTATCTTTTATAAAAAATAATAAAATATTATGAAAAATAACATGTTAACTTAAATTAAATTTAAAATATTTAGAAGTGCATATATAAAACAATATAAATTAGGTAAATTAAAACCATAAACATTGGATTACACTTTCTTTCAACATTTCTACTCTTAAAAATGGTTTACAACTTGAGAAATTTGATCCCTATAGATGCTTGGTAGATCCCCTTTTAGATAAATATATGTTTGGTGTCTTTTATAAAAAAATAATAAAATATTATGAAAAATAACATGTTAACTTAAATTAAATTTAAAATATATAGAATTGCATATATAAAACAACATAAATTAGATAAACTAAAACCATAAACATTGAATTACACATTTCTACTCTTATAAAGGGTTTACAACTTGAGAAATGTGATCCCTATAGATGTTTGGTAGATCCCTTTTTAACTAGTTCAAAGAAAAAAACTAATATAGCCAAGATAAAAATGAACTCTCATGAGCTCCAAAGTGAAAGAGGTAGTTGGGCGGTTCCTAAAACACAATGAGTGGAAACGATCTGCCATCTCTGTGAGAATATGAACATCGAGAATGAAAAACACTTCCTCTTAGAGTGCCCTTAGTACACACACATTAGATCTCAATTTCATAATCTTTTTTGCACTACTGACCTTTCTAACCCTTTAACTTGTCAAAATTATAGTGCGCTCAGGACACTTCTCTCGAAGCTCTTTGACCATAGAAATACAATTTTAAAACAAACTAAATAATTCGTTTCTTTAGGTCAAATAAACCAAAGTTTGGTCTGAAGGGAAGTTAACCACCATCATCATCATTAACTAATTATTTATAAATATAAATAAATATTATAAAAAATATTAAAATTCTTTCTTTATATTTAACTTAATATTTTTTTTGTTTATATTAATATTTAATTTCTAATAACAATAATAATGTATAAATTTCATAACTTATGCATTAATGTGATGGAATCAAAACCCAAAATTCTTTACACCACCCACATCTTAAGAACTTGACTTATAATTTATAATATATACTTATTATTTTTATAGTATAAACAATCTATTTTATATATTCAATATTTTTAATATATAAATTATTATTTATTTAATATTAATATGATTTTAATTTAAATTAATATTTTGATTTATAATTTATCATATATATTCAATATCTTTAACATAAATGTCTTTTTAATTTACTATTAAGATAAATGATTATTTATTTAATAGTAATTTGATTTTAATATAATTTAACATTTTTTTAGAAAAATGGTAATATATATATATATATTATTTAATATTTATAAAATAATTTACTCTAAATTAACTTTTCTTTTATAAATTTAATAATAATAAAATATATAATATAAAAACATATTAATTTTTCAAAATAAATTAAATAAGTTTTAAAATTATAATATATCTATATAATTATAATATATCTGTAAAAAATATATAATTGTTTTAACTATCCACATTAACTAAAAAGGACATGGATTGATTATATCATATATTATACGTATGATTCAGAGGTTTCATTTATCAACAACCTCATCAAATTAGAGGAAGTTTGAATATTGTTGTCAAATAACTAAAAAGAACATTAACAATGAGTTTTAAAATTATAACATATCTTTAAAAAGTATATAATTTTTTTTTACCATCTCATTCCTAGGTAGGCACTGGGATAATGAGATGCCCCTTTTACTCGCTCCTAACGAACGTTTAGAAGGCCCGTTCGAACGCTTCTTACAACGATTTATACATTGAGAAATAAGCAACACCAGCGGATCACCAGTTGCTCCGCTCAGCTACCTCATCGCGGACTTCCTCCTTGGGTGGGCCTCGCAATCTACGCAGGGCTCAGCTACCTCATTGCGGACTTCCTCCTCGGGTGGGCCTCGCAATCTGCAATCTACAAAATCTACGCATAGTCTGTTTGTCAGATCGTATGGGATGTTCTGCCTCACAATCTTCAGCGCCCGCCGACCGTTTGCAGGTACGAAGAGTTAACAATGGGAGATGCTTATATGATGCATGGATGGACTATGTGGAGCCATGAGCTGACAGAGCCTTTAAGACTCTGCAGCTCAAAGCCTTTAAGACTCTGCAGCTCAATGGTTAGCTCTAGCCATGGAAAATCGAAGGGATATGCCGGAACCACGCCAGCCAGCTGGCTTATCAATGGTTAGCTCTAGCCATGGAAAATCGAAGGGATATGCGGGGACCACGATATAAGACTCTGCAGCTCAATGGTTAGCTCTAGCCATGGAAAATCGAAGGGATATGCCGGAACCACGCCAGCCAGCTGGCTTATCAATGGTTAGCTCTAGCCATGGAAAATCGAAGGGATATGCGGGGACCACGATATGCGGGGACCACGCCAGCCAGCTGGCGCAGAGCAAGTTTTTGGTTAATTAAGCCTTAAAATCTACAATTTGCATTATTACGCCTAATTAGCTTTTTTCCCTTTTCATAGAGCAAATAGAATGAAAATAGATTCAATTTTAGTTGATTTAGACATGCCCAATTATTGCTTCTATCCTTGTCGATTCTAGACGTTCATGCTGGATAAACTCAGCCTGACTCGGCAGGCAGTGGCCCTTCCCTTGAGGAAATCAGCTGGTGTTAGCGTTTATGGTTCATATACGTAATATGACGACTTACATCTATAGTGAGGGTGCCTCGATCAATAAAGGAAGGTACGAACCCGGTTGTATGATTCAATCTCCCTCGATAAGTCTTCAATAGATGTCGGTACTCAATGCTGGTAGAGCTTGGATGGCGTATTACTTAGCCTAGGCGGGGTATTATGCTGTGTGGATGGATAATTCATGTTTACAATACATAGCAGGAAAATCTTGCTTGTATGGATTTAAACTGGTAAATCCATGAATTTAAAATCTCATCCCATGAAAAACTACACTGATTAAAAAAAGCAACATTTAAATTCATGCAATTCATTTACTAGAATGAAACTACTTAAAATTTTAGTAGCTTCATTTGCTGTGCAACTATACTAGTATGAGATTTTAGAAACCCCTCTTCAATGTTTGCTTTAACCGACAGAATATTCGGAGTTGCATTCGGTGTCATTGGCTCAATAGTCGAGTCCTGTAGACTTCCTACATACTTTGAGGATGTAATTGCATAGAGATTATGGTGAAAAGCCCAACTTCTAAGAGGCGGTCATCATGAATCCATATGCAGTATTTTTGTTTTCTTTTTAAATCATATCTCTTCTTCTATCTGATGTAATTCAATAATTTTCTGTAATTTCATTTTACAAAATAAAATGATGAGCCAACGAAGTTTCTACGGAAAGATTGTGGCATACCAAAAGATTTTCAGACTACAAATTATCATTCCAACGATATGATATTTAGCAACGTCAAGATATTGCAAAAATTATCGAGCTATTACTGGTAAATACATACCAAATTAAATTTATATAGCAGTTGTAAAATAGCATGGTTAATACAAGCTCAAGCTCCTTCTAGCCATCAAAATGCATAAATTCAGCAAATGGCCTCCCGCGCACAAACAATGTTGAGGAAGCGGTAAAACTTCAAGTTCCTCTATTTGAGACACCACCCATCTTCTCGACATTCTCAAAAGACCGGCTAATTTGGAAAAAGTGGGCTCATGACTTAGCAAACTCAGTTGGGTCCAAGTACTTAGAGGCTAACGGGGGACCTTCTGTTAATGTCAATCTCTTTACTTATCCGCGGTCTCCTGGGAATGAAATTAGCTATGTCGACCATAGGCTATGATTGTCTATTGTCTATTGGAAATGACAAACGCATACCTTTTGTCTACCCAATATCCCTGGATGATTCGACAATGATGGCCGAAACAGGTGCATAAGTACCATATCGTTGAATGCATGATGGTCCTCTACTGCGATAGCTCAATGCTCTTTTGCTCAGTGGTTATTGATTGCTAAATCTGTAATTGGTAATTACATTGGGACTAGCCAAAGTTTCGTTTGCTTCATATCAGATATATGGTATCATGTAAGATCTAACGTTTGCTTCACCAGCTTCTCCATCTGTCTTTACATGCATGACAACCTTTTTCCATCTGCCCTAAGGTGCATCATGACCATGTTCCATCTGTCATTACATTTTACATGCTTGACAAACCATGTAAAAGTTCCATAAGTCCGTGTACTATTTTTTTATGGGCAGGAGTGTTAAATATTAAAAATAATGCATCTTGGACACTTTAATATATTAATAACGTGATTGTTTTAACTTGTATTTTTATTATGATAGGGTTCATCTTTGGAGGCCATGTGGATATCTACCATGCTATATAACAAAAATTAAAATGGAGTTTGCTTAGAAGATTGCCATATGTAAGAAGACTATCTTCCCATAGACCACGTTTAAGAAATGGTTTCAAGTGCAAGACGAGTGGATATTAGTAATTTAGAAGAACAAAACACGAAAAATAGTTGATAAATTTATACGGAATTACCATGCAATAAGAGTTCAAGATGCAGTTTACCCAGAAGGAGCACCTGGAGCAAAGCAACCAGCCAAGGTAGCTAGATCAAAGGCAGTTTTTATTGTTGATCCAATTTTCTACAGTACGTAATGCCTTCACCATACTTCTTTGAACATTAGGGTATGCGTAATTACATATAGATAAACAAAATTTTCAGGCGGTGGATAATCAGTCCTCCGTGAGGCTAAAGATTATGAAACCTCTAAGCTAAACGGAAATCACTAAGCTTCCAAATAGACAACGTCTAGGTCAGAAACCTCCCAATCTCTCAGTACCTATAAATGCAGCCGTGAGGCTAAAGATTATGAAACCTCTAAGCTAAACGGAAATCACTAAGCTTCCAAATAGACAACGTCTAGGTCAGAAACCTCCCAATCTCTCAGTACCTATAAATGCAGCATCGGCAGGTATGCGCTGCCATGCAGCCTTTTTTATAAAGTTCAGTTGGCATGCTTAAAACATGCTTGAGGTAGACAAGTGGTGATAAGATGGTGAGTTGGTTTCTCTATGATTACATAGAACCTGTGAAAAGATTCTGAAAAGATCTAAGTGACTAGTGAATCGGTTGAGTGACATGCTATACAATAATAATGAGTGGTGATAAGATGGTGAGCTGGTTTCTCTTTGATTACATAAAACCCTAAATATGTGTGTCGTGAAAAGATCTGAGCGACTAGTGAAGCAGTCGAGTGACATGTTATATAATAATGAGAAACCCTAATTTTACACGCACAAACCTTAATTGAAGCCACGTGGACAAGAAATTTCATTGTTACTTTAGCACTAAGGTCAACATTGATTGATTGGGTTGTTTTGGGAAGGACTAACTTTAATCAGTAATAAGGAAATTGGCGTTCGATCCCTTTGGTAATTTGGGTGGGTTTTAGTGTCAAAACAGGTGGGTCCTCCATTAGAGAGAATTTGAGGTCAAAAATGGGCCTCAAAAGGATCAAAATGTACTATAAAAATCAACCAATTACATTCTAGTAAATGACATCATCCCCATGGTTGACGTGGCATTTCATGAGTTAAGAATGCTTATTTGTCACATTTTCTATGGTGGATGAAAATCCATAGTTAACCAAGGTAGTGGTACAAGTACTTTTAAGTCATAAAGTGAAGTACTCACAATAAAAGTCATTTCACACTTTCTCATAAAATAATATTATTGTTATTTTCAAGTAAAGTACTCACAATTCACTTTCTCATAAAATAATATTATTGTCATTTTCAAGTAAAGTAATCATAATTCATAAAAATGTCTTTTCACATTTTTTTATAAAATAATATATTGTCATTTTCATGTTTTTTATTTTTAAATTATATATTCACTCAATTCTATTTAATATCATAATGTCAAACTAATATATATATATATATAAAATCTTGTACTTTTAAAATAAATTAAATTCATGAATGATATTTATATGAAAAAAATATGTTAGTTATGCATATAAATTAAATTCATTTTCATTTAATTTTATTTACAAGTTCAAGACAAATAATGTTAAAGGACAATAAATTTTTGGGAATTTGCAATGAATCTTAGTCACATCATTTTAGAATTATTTTATTAATTTTATTTATAGTCAATTTAGAAAAGTAACTCAACCATGGTTATTTATATTGTGCATAAAAAGTAGTGTAGGAGGTGAATTGTCATATATACCTACGCCATAAAACCCCTAACTCATAATATTTTAATATATCTTATATTTTTGTAGTACATCTCTTAGGAGGCCCATTTTTGACCTCAAATTCTCTCTAATGTCAGCTCTACTGAGAGGCTACCTACTCATAGAGCTACCTCTATCCAGCCTGAGCAATGCTTATAAAGTTTACTATCATGCATTTAGTTAAGAATGTTCAATATGCATTTATTTAAGAATGTTCAGTAATTACCAGTACAAACTAAGGCTGCAATTTGCTTTGCAAATTCATTTTTTATTTTTTTTTATTTTTCCAAATTGATTAGGTTGAGTGAGGCCATCTACCCTCAACTCTTATGAATGACACATCAAAACCAACCACCGATTTTTATTTATTTATTTTTAGTTTTATGTTAATTTTGATTACTTAATGGTATAGTAAAATGTTTAACAAAATTTTAGGAAAGGATAAAATATCTTGCAATGTCTAAATATATTAAAATGATATTTATTTTTATTTTGAAATTTCATAATATAAATATTTTTATCATAGTGTATTTGAGTAAGAGGTAAATTATTTTTTATTTACATATTTTTATTATACATGTGTGTGTGCGTTTTTTTTTAAATATATATGTATAAAATTGTTACGTAAAGTCTATATGGTTTTTTTATTTGATAAGTGTGTTAAAATAATCTATGTAATGTCTGGTTTTTTCATTGTAACTCAAATTATTGAGGAAGTCTTGAAATTTGAGGGACATATGCCCTCTTGTCAAAATACTATTGAAAATATTAAGAAACCGTTCAAAGAATGGGCAAATAATCCACTTATTTTCATAATAAAATAAAAATTCAAAACCTTATTAATTTTTATTAATATGTTTTTTTAAGATAGGTGTATACTTGAACGTAAGTGGTTATTATGATATATGTAATAATGGAAATTGTTGTCTTACTATACTAAACTGTTCTATTTGATTGAAGGGTAGGTGGTGAGTTTTCCTTCAATGATGAAGGTTTTGCTTTCTTTCAATTTCTTCTTTTTCTTATATTGGCTTGGCATTGTTCAAATATTTACTTTTCAAGCCCAAATGTGCAACTCCAAGAGAGAGATGAGTACCATTTTAGAAGGAGAAGTTGGTTTCTAACTCTGATACTGAAGGAATTAGCTTAACCACCCAACAAGCATCATCAATTTATCATCTAGCTAATAAAAAATGGTTCAACCTCACTTTGTATTTAGGTTTGTCTTTATGTCCTTCATGGCCTATTTGAGATGTAGTAGTCATTCTTGCAAAGTTGGTAAAGCTCATCCTCACTTTGGATCCATTGAAATAGAACTTGAGTCTAGAGTCTTCTAAGTAGTCAAATCTCTACCATCCTCAAAAGGATGCCAAAGTAGGCTATAACAACATTTATTCTATTTTTATTGAGTTTTAAGTAGGCTATAACAAAATTCAATCTATTTTATTGAGTTTTAATTTTTTCCATAAACAAATGCAAATCATTAGCTATCACGGATGCAATGTCGGGGACATTACCACCTCATAGCTCTTGTTTAGTTTATATTTTCATTGGGTTTTTATTAGGCAACATATGTCCACACATTGAAATAAATTACATTTGAAAACACGTTATTCAAAATAGACTTCTTGTTAACTAGCAACAATAAAAACAGACGCTTACTACCACGTGTGATCCATGTAATGCGAATGGAGAAGAGGATGGTAATTTGTCGAAGGGATTCATAACTAATTAGGATATGGAGGAGATTACAATGCAATAAGCATGTGTGTCATTTGGTGGAATTCCAATCCACATGCCAACTCCGACAGCCCTGGTCTTCGTAAAGTACAATCAATGTCAATGCTGCATTGGCAAGCTTTTGCTTTGGAAATTTGGCGTTGTATCCCTCCATATTTTCTTGGTCCTTGTTTAGCTACTATAACTTCATGCAAGATACGTTCGGTCTCGTTATGTCTTTTATACTTCTTATGTAACCTAGCAAATGCCAAAAGGTGAAATATGCAGCACTTTCATCACCATTTTCTTCCTCAGCTTTCCCACGACTGTGTTTTTCTTCTTATGCATTTTCTTTGTCTTGTGGCAGGGTTTGACGATGGTTCTGACTATAGACGATGGCCTAGAGGATAAAACTCATCAATACCATCTCAAAGCAACAATTGTAACCTTTACGCCAGTGTGCATTCATCATTGACACGTTTTCGATCTTCAACAAGCTCCAGTGGGATCTCAATCAGTAAAATGCAACGTACTTATATGCAAGAATTTTGACAATGTTTCAGCTTCTTTGGTTATGCATAGTATGGCACATTTATTAAGTAAGAATCTCAATCAGTATGATGAAAGAGGCATCTGATTTTTCTATAGACAATTGAAACCCCTGCGGTTTCATGGTGGAGCTAACCCTTGCCCAATGTTTTTCACCTGCACTTATATCCACAGAGATAAAGATAACGACAATATAAGCGAGGGAGTGATTGAATGCATTTTGTACATTAGAACTGTAGTTGTGATATACAGACAAGTTTGTAGTTAATTCCTTGTTTCATTATTGAAAATTATATAAACAAGCAATTGCTTACACCATCTTCAATAATCCATGTGTGCAAATGGATATGGAAATGCAAAATAAGGTTGACAAATCAATAGCGATTCTTGAAAGGCTCTCGACAGAAGAGGTGGGGAGAATGAAATAACATCTCTTAAGGATGCCATTTCCGTAGGAGATGATGAAAATACAATGTCGAATAAAATGCTCGTTTTGTTAAAATCACTCGAACCTAGACCAGTTGTGCTAGCAGGCATTCTTCAATCTTCCCTTACCTGGTTGACAGTGGAATAGCTATCCCACTACTCATTCAAGGTTACGGGGACTAGTATGCGGGCTTCCAGAATGGAAGGTGAAAAGTAGGTATATGGTTGTCAATGACACCATTACTTGGTAGATTTCACTCGGTATCTCTTGTTTGGAGCTCTCGTCTAAGTAGACTATGTGATCATTAATCCTGTGTCATGAAAATTTTCAAATAAATAGTGAGTGAGTAACACACATAAAGTTTTTCTCTGAACCAATTTTATTTTTGAAAATATGGAATTTAGTCTCATTTAAATCTAATAGTTCAAAATTTCTTGAAATCTATTATAGATAAAATTCAATTTGATAGTTCAAAATTTCATATTGGATTCAATCTACTGAATAGTCAAGCAATGGGTTGTACTTTTTGTGATATAACCAAATAGACTATAGAAAGAAATTGTGTGTTGCAGAAGGAGGATAGAATTCAGTTCCTAACAATGTAGGACTTTGACCCTGGACATGAATCATATGTGGGTGTTTCTCTGGTTACACTTGATGGAGGGTGTTTCATTGTCCACAGTTCAATTCTAGTAAAATTAAAGTAATATGTATATTTTGTATGATAAATATGTATAAAAATGGTGCTAAATACTTGCAATTGTTTCATGTTGCAGTTTGCAGTAGAATGTAAGTATGCAACTCAATCTTCTTTCTCCATAAGAAAATTTTTCCAGCTCTTCTGTAATGTCCCCCTCTAATTAAGCACCCAAAAGACCCTCTAACCTACTTAATTCCCATAGGTTTGAACAGGTACTGCAGAAGAGGGAATTGGCTGAGGGAATTTGATACATTGAGTATATCAGGACATTCATTCAGTGTTAAAGTCATCAGTCGGATAAAAGAAGCCTTATTTCTTTAGGCTTAAAAGTCAACATCAAATTAGAATTGCATGCAAGCAAAAGTGAAGCATAAACTCTAAAAGTGACTTGCAAACCCTAAAAGCACATGAGACTCTATTTAAGAGGGTTATTGGACTAAAGAGACTAGCTATTATTGTTATTGTTTTTCTGGAGCTTTTGAGCAGCAACACAGTGTGCAGCCATGGCAATAGGGGTTGAAGATGGCATATTCAGCTAACGAGGATTCGGCAGTGAAATATTTTCCCTAGTCTCTTCAGGATAGGCCATCCAGGTTTATCAACGACTATCATCTTATGTAATAAGTGTTCAGTGATCTAGCACACTCAAAAGAATTATTTGCAGGTTCACATTTTGCAGCTAGAAATAGCTGGGAAACCTCAGAAGGATTTGTTGGGACTCCAAAACCCAGTCTTTCCTCCGCATGTCAGTTTCCTCTTTCTCAGCAAACTCATAGCATAGAGTGACTATCGGCTACCGGTTTTCCCATCCACGGCAGTTATCAGCACTGGTGGAGGAAGGGGTATGAGCACCAGAAAGGCAAAGAATTTGCTAGGGCACTTAGAGGAGGCAAAATATCTACATACAGCAGTCCATCTCTCCAGAAGGTGAAGACCAACAAGCCTGCAAATTTTCGGCAGCAACTGACCATCCCTTCTCCAAAAACGTCACCTTCAATCTTAGGAGAGAACACGTGTGCAGTAGGGCGTCAACCCCTGAGGAGGAGCAATATCATCCTGCCTTCTTGCATGCAATAGATATCTGGAGGACTCATAGCGTTTATCAGTGGTAAGTGTTAAATTCCTTTCCTGTAAACCCTAGCCCTAATTCAGCTACATTTTAGGGTATTTTTGCACGGCAATTTTGCATGCATAGGTATTTCGTATTTTTGCACAAGATTGAGTGTACAAGTCAGCAATATACACCATATCATTAGAATATCAGTATTTGGGATATTACACTCAATTAGAGGAATTTTGAGGTCTAAAATGGGCCAAATAATAAAATAATAGTTAAAATAATAAAATAATATTTATTAATTTTGGAGGAAAAAAGAAAAAAAACTACTTTTTGTTTTCGTATTTTCGACATATCTCTTTGTGTTTTTACTGAAATTTCAATCGGGAGAGCTCGATGGATGCAGAATTTGATTCTGAATCCAACGAGTAACCACACTGCATACTTTTGATGGACCCTGCTACCCCAAAAACAAGAAATACCTGAAACAACGTGATGATGATGTCATCACACATTTTTTCAGGTATTTCTTGTTTTTGGGGTAGCATGGTCCATCAAAAGTATGCAGTGTGGGTACTCGTTGGATGCGGAATCAAATTTTGCATCCAACGAGCTCTCTCAATCGAAATTTCAGTAAAAACACAGGGAGATATGTCGAAAATACGAACAAAAATGTANTCATTTTATTGGAATTCTATTGGTTCTTGAATTCCAACTCACAAGAACTTATTGTTGGCGTGTTTTCTTATAAGGCTCATTTTAGACCCCAAATTTCCTCTAATGTATCGGAGCATGTTCCTTGCCAGCTGTGGGCTTGAACATGAGAAGTAAATGAATACAGAAGAAGACACTTTTGTAACCTATAGGAGAAAGAAGAGTAGGAACAATAAGGAGAAGGAATTGAGGATATCCAACTAGAATACACTGACTCAAATATGGACCCAACAGGTATACACTTTGACAAAGGGAAAAGCACATGAGAAGATGAAGACAGGATGGAGTTTCGTAACTTGGTGAACACATTTCGTGATATAGCCAAAGGGAAAAAGGAAGTCTTGCATGCAATAAACAGCTTGGCAACGAAACCAGAACCAGGGCATAGCAATGTACCTCTCTCCAGTAAATAGAGGGTCTATAATCAGTAGTGGAAAGCATGCATACACCAATATTCAAAACACACCCCACATATATAACAGACCTTCCAATGGGCCTAATATGCCTCACCTCCTAGAATATGTCGTAGCAGGACCAGTCATGCCAGTAGAACCTAGTGAACCATTTGGAGCATATTAACAGGAATACAGAGATTTGGAGGATGAGTTTCATCCAGCCATGTCTTTCTTAGACTTCTACAACATGAAGAGTAGGAATTGACCCAGGAATTTCAACAAAGGGTTCAATCAAAACTATGAGTTGCATAAAACCTTGGGTAGATTGACCATCCCAAACGTTGATGGGGCTTGCGGAGGTTCAGCAAGAATATGGGTTCAAAAGTTGGATACTTATTTCCAATTCAACCCCATGACAAAGACAAATGCCATTAAATTGGATACACTACACCTAGATGGAGAAGCTCATGAATGGTGGTACCACAGACTAGTGGCATTAGGTCACAACACCATTAGTTCCTACAGTGAGTTCACACAGAATCTCATGGAACAGTTTGACAGGAAGGACCCAGAGATACACTTTAGAGAGTTGGCTCAACTCAAGCAAAAAGGTAGTGCTGAGGCCTTCATATTTGAGTTCCAGAGGGTAGGTGTTATGGTGACAAATGTGTTAGAGAACGGGTTGATTATGTTGTTTACTTAGGCCTTGATAAAACCACTATGGGGGTGGGTGAAACCCTACAAACCCTCCACTCTAAAGGATTAAATCAGCAGAGCTAGAGAACTCCAAGACTCAGTTTTGAAGAACAGGTTTCCACTCAAGACCAACTTTCCAACTAGAGAGAAAGATAGGAAACCTTTCCAGCAGTAAATACTGAAGAAAACTTGGTTAGATGATGACATAAGGAAAGAATTGAGATGAAATAAATTGTGTTTTACTTGTCAAGAACCATGGGTTCTAGGACACATGTGCTCAGGAAAGTCCAAAGTCCACTACATAGAGGTATATTCATACAGTGAAGGAGAGGACTACGAGTAGGAAACGACAGAGGAATTGCGAGCAGCAGAGGAGAAGTCACTCCAAGGGAATACACCAGAGGGATTTATTACGACATTATCCAAGGTACCTAGGTTTCATTCTCTCATAGTCATAGGAGTAGTACAGGGCCACAGAGTAGGAGTATTTGTTTATGGGGGAGAAACCCACAATTTCATTGATGCAACATAGGTGGCTAAGAGGGGTATTTCGACAGAGAAGTTTGAGGGATTTACTGTAGCAGTAGCAGGAAACACTAGCATGGAGTGAAACTATTGGATTCCTAAACTGACTGTCACATTAGGAAACTACCATATAACAGACTCATTTTATGTAGTTGTTGAGGCCTGAAAAATCGCAGGTAACAACAGTTAGGGATTCTCCCAATAAACGTTCCCAACTAGCCCGTTACTGTTTGGTATGGGGAATCCATCCGGTTTACGGTCCGACTACCGTAGGTCAAGTAACAAACTAAAATGTCTTACCAGTTACGGCCCGGTCCACTGTGTATATTTTCTAGTTTTTTGTGTTTAAGTTATGATGTGCAAGTGCCTATCTAAAACTGCAAAATTGATAGAGATCACGAGGAGTGTCACAATGTGATGCTCAGGTTCTTACCTCTTGTCTTACCTCTCTCGCATCTAAATCACAAACAACAAGAAACTAACTATAGCTAACTAAACTATCCCTAGGGATCAGAATTATCAGTTGACAATGAGTAATGTATTTCTACGCATGCATTAAGAAGAATTACAGATAGTTGTTACTTATTTCAGAACACATGAACATTAATAGAAATATGAACAACAAGATATCTTATTGTTTATGACAACCTTCATTACTCACAGTGGAAATTTCACAGAATAAACTAGAGTGCATTCATAACATTAACAAAATTCAATGAGTTAGAATGATCTCACAGTTAATGGACATAAGCTGAAAACGAAATAGTTCACATTCAACAAATCCATGGCAAAGCATTTGAAACATTCCACCAAACTTTCTCCAGCAGAAACTTGTAATTATTTATTGTAAAAGGAAGTAGTTCTTCTTACAATATACTCTCAACAATTGCTTGGGAAAGAATTCCTTTCTACATCTAAACTCTCCTATATTTATATAAAAAAAACAAAACCTTTGGGCTTCCCCTCAATGACTTTTGGGCTTCCCCAACCTCTCAATCCCAAAATTTTGTCTTGTAGTAAGTGCTCATAATTTATACAATATATTACATTTCAAAACAAAAATCGTTTAAAACACTTTATGAAGAGGGTCCCGCTTGGTCGTTGATGAACTTTTTCCATGCCTGAGCCTCCGCTGCTATACTTTCAAATCTGGAGGGTTCGAGAAAACGGATATTTATCTCATATTTGGATGCATGGTTCCTTACCCCTTCTATTCTTATAGGACTGAGGCGTAGCTGATCCTCCAGGAGGTGTATACTTACAGCTGCATGTGTGATTGCATTCTTTAAGATCTGCTCATCTAGATCCTTTACTTGTTGGATCTCTTGCTCATCTTCCTGACATCTATTCTATAGATGCTCTATAAACACTTTATGCTCTGGAATTGTGTCCAATCTTCTCTCTGCTGAAATCTAGCATCTATTGTATGTAGAAAGCACCCTTCTACAGTATTTGGCACATGCTCCTTTCGTTTTCGTTACAGTTTTCTTAAATTCTTCCGCAATATTGATTGCAAACTCCAATAAATCATAATCCTGCTTTAAAATCTGCCGATATTTAACTGGTAGCTCTGCAGGAGGTTCCTCATTTGTTTCTATCCACACTATTCTTCCCATCAGGATCTCCATAATCTCTTGAGATCTGTCCAAAAAATAAGACGTATTGTCCAAAATTTCTTCTAATCTGCTATCTATTTGTAAAAACTTACATCTTTCTCCCTCAACACATATTTTCAAATGGTGTATTTTCCGTCTTTGAATTAGAACATGTTCCTTTAAAGGCTGGAAGTCTATCTTCTATTCTATAGCATCCTTTAGTGATGTTGTCAATGAAGCATTATGTTCTTCCAAGGCTGCCACCTGTATTTGATATTGCTTTTCTCTTTCTTCTGTGGTGTCCTTCTCCACTTCTAACTCAGCAATTTTGCTTTGTAGTTGGTCCTTTTCTGCACTCAGAGTTTCATAGGACACCTGGAGGTCATCTTTCTCAGTTTTCAACACTTGATGCTCTAGCTGTAGCCTTTGTAATTCTGCTAAGCTGTTCTGAGCATCCTTTTCCATTTTCTCTACAGAAACTTATAAAGCCACATTATTTGCCTGTAGAGTCTGGAGTTCTGTCTTTTAAGTCCTCACTTCATTCTGCATGTCCTCATATTTCCTCTTCAACTTATGACCTTCATCCCTCTCTTTCTTCAGTGTTTCTTTTAATTGAGTTGCGTTCTTTCTTGACTGCTCAAGATCCATCATCAACCTGTCTACATTATCTTTAGTATCTTGGGTTAACACCACCCCAGCTCTTGCTGTCAATCTTGGATCTACATCTGTCCCATACACCAAAGTCTTGTCAGTTATCATCTTTCCCAATTGTCCTCTTGTTTCAACCCTTTTCTCGGTTCTTTTAACAATCCCTTTATTCTCCTTGTCATAGAAAATCGTGATAAAATTAGGGACCTCTTCCCCTTCTTTCTACATGAAAGGGATCAAATTCATTCCAAAAAACACATCTTGCCCTTGAGTGCTGCCAAAAACTGCAGCAGGCTCCTAGGGAGCAGGATTATCTTGTCTAAGCCCTTGATCTATATGATCATATCCCCCCTGTGTATCCATCTGTTCAGTAGTCTGTTCGTCTTTTTTAGATCCTGTTAATCTCAGATCTTCACTTTCTTCTTGTCTTTTCGTTATCTCTGCTTCTTCATTCCTCTTTCTCTCCTCATCTTCCTTCTTTGTTGCTTCCTCTGCAGTTCTCTTTCTTTCTTCTTCTTCATTCTTCAGCCAACTCTCAGCCTCTTGTGCTAGCCTTCTAACATCTTCTTCCCTCTTTTTGGCCTCTTCTTCTTCAGTTGTCTTAGTCTTCTGTGCATTTTTTCCTTTTCCGCCCACAGTAGTGATTTTCTATTTAAATCTCTTCTTTAAGGCAGTCATGTTATTTGCACTCTTGAATGTTTCCTCATCCTTGTCCTAGAAGTTGGTATACTCAAAATGAATGCTTTCCTCTTTGCAATGATCTGCTACCTTATTCCGGGAGTCATTCTTATAGAAGTTCATTTCACCAAAATGGAAGTGCTCCAGCTCCTGCACAAATTCTGCAGTTTGTTTTACCTTTGAAAACTTATAACTCCCTAGCCAAAAAGGTATGGGAGGATATGTTGCCTTTTTATGCTCGAACAAGAAACTCCCCACACCATTAAGATATACCTTCCTAACTGCCTCTTTATGTAGCACATAATCAGTGGCATATTTAGGTAGTAGAGAAGGTGCCATGGAGCCACCATACATTCTGATATGCATTCCTTCCTCAGTTAAATAATAATCTCCATATTCCTCAATGACTTTGAACTCTTCTTCGGACATGCAGTTGCATTCGGTCAAGAAAATTAGAGTATACAAAGGCATGATGAAGTGTTCACATATTTCTCTGCAGTAGCTATAGTATTTGTCTGCCCAAAATAATTTATATGCAGTGTATACCAGGGTCCTGTCTCTATCCCAATTACACCTCAAGGCTGGAAAAGACTGGGTACACAATATACAGTCAACTAAGATAGAGCTCATATAGAACTCTGATTTCTTTTGTGACACTCCTCCCAAAGCTAAAGATATGCATACTGAGAGGCTATTGGACACTATGTTTGACCAATTGAATATGGTTCCTTGAGTGGCCACATAGAAGATAATTGGTACCCATCCTATTTTGTAACTTTTTCCATGAGCTCTACCAAAAATCCTATTCAGCATTAGTGCAAGAATCTATAAGGATTCCAGAGAGTGGACGTATCATATTCTCTTGATGGCCTGGTTCGAAATTTCTTCCCTGGTATCATCATTCTTTTTACTGTTTCTACCAGGTCCATAGCTGTCTCTTTCAACCAACTTTCAGTTAAGTAGATCTGAGCAGGAGGCAGACGATATGCCATGGAGACATAAGCAGGGTTGTATGCAGTGTTGCCCTATTTAGCAGTATTTTCAAGGATCATCGTAGTTACATCTGCCCTAGGCAGAATCCAACCGATCACCTCTGAGCACGGGAACAACTCAGGTCCTGTGGCTACTTTCATAAGAGTCGATTTCTTGATGTTTGCATAAATAGTCAGCTCTTCAAATCTTGCATAAGGCACATTCTAATTTGCAATCATCCTATATATCTCACCCCATTTATAATCCGGTTTGACCATGGTGGTAGCTTTGGTATCTTCATATATGTATTCAACCCTGGTGATGATTTCAACCTCTGGTTCTCCTTCAGCAACAGGATCCTTCTTCTTTTGTCTTTTGGACATATTTTCTTTGCAATAGTCACCATGTCATAAACACAGTATGTTCTTAGACCATTTGAGCTTTTAGCAAGTGTTTTAGTAATGAAGAAAAACGGTATCAACCTATTTACCTCTTCCATATGCATTCTCAAAAATAAACTATACAGAGTATTAATGCATGAAAAGAAAAATGACAAGGCAAAAGAAACTCCTACATGTTGTGTCTTAAAATCCTCTAAGTCCACTGTATATAACTAAAAACACAACCCTGATAGAAAAAACTCTTCATTTTAATCCGGGATGCATTCAAACTAATCTACCTCCTCAATAAAAGCATGGACCGCATTGCTACTACTACTAAACCTCAAAATGCTAGACCTTATATGGTGGTTCTTCATCTAGAAAACCCTAACTATATCAAAACCTTGAAAACCTCCGACGTCCCACAAAAATAGGGTAAGCGTATACAACAGTTTAACCCGGCCCCCCCCAAAACGGCCATGAATAGCCAAAGAATGGGTGGTGCATACAGTGTAACGCTTGTCTGCACCGACCCCTAAATCTTTCAGACAAGATCAAAGCATACATAACAGCTCAATCCCGTGGGCTCAAAAGAAAAAATTGCTCAAGCAAACTGTAACAGTTAAATTCCTCGGCCTTAAAATGTTATGCAAGTATACATCGAAGAAAAATAAGCTTTAAGCGGGCAAACTCGCGCAAAAACCTAAGCGGGAAAATCCTACCCGGGAAATACCACGGTTTCAATCAACCAATAAACATCAAACAACCGTGGTCGTAGACTGCCTACCTGACAAAAACGCAGTGCAGTCGACGAGATGACCCAAAACCACCATGGTAGCACGCCAATGAGTGAAATCTGGACAGCTAGGCATGTGAAACGGCTCAATCGACAAGGACCGGAGCAATCGCGAGTTTCAACAAGTATAATAATAAAATAATGCTCCGCCTCTATATATAAACCCTCGGTAAAGAATCGACGAGAAAACCCTATCGACGGTTGAAAACATTAAACGATGGGGGTATAGTTCTGTTGACAACCGCAACGGTGGTCTTACAGACTACTATGGATCTGCAATAACATAAACCTGTTGGCAGTCGGAAGCTCTAAATGATAAGAGCCGACACTTCAAACCTAAATGCTGCTACGGTGTCGATGATGCCGAGCACTATTGTTGCGATGGTTATGCATCGGAGATCGGAAAGAATAACCACTAAAGCATCAAAAATTCAAACCACAATATTCTTCGTAGTGTCGGTGATAAAGAAATGTATCATTGTGACTTACTCTGAATTAAAAGGTATCGGAGCTCAGACTTCTAAGTTATCGTCGATCAAAAAGACTAACCACTACAGCATCGAAACCGGCAAGCAGAAAGACTAACCACTACTCATTAACTTCCTTTCGGAACGTCGGTGACATAGAGGACTAATCCTTCGACCACTATCAAAAATCGTTTTGATTTCGATAAAAAAACCAAGTCATTTACAGTAAAAAAGGTTTAAACAATAAAACCAAAAGGAGATAAAGGCCACGGATCGGTGAGAAACAGAACTGTCCATCGGGACATTCATCATTTCCCTTCTGAAACATCGGAGGCATAGAGGACTAATGCCTTGACTCATTCGTCAATTGACCTCCAACAAGGATAAAACAAAATCATTGAAAAATCAAAAACGTTAAGTGCTCAAATAAAGCGAAAGACTCTTTAGCTGGGTAACAGTAATACTAGCTCATTTAACTTCCAAAACAGTGGAAACAAATAGTCAACTAATCCTCCGACTTTCCAAAGATCAAAAGAAATCAAACAAACCTGAGCTAGATAAAATCAAAAGGAGGGTCCAAAATTTTCAAAAATTTGGGAAATTGTTGCAGCTGCAACAATTGGCAACTACCTGGTGAACACAGATCTCTGGACAATTTATTCTTTGAGCAACAGACTGTTTTGACAATAAATACCAACATGCTGAATTCTTCTAGATGTATGGATTTCCCAAATGGCAGATGTATACACTTTAATCATTGATGATAGTCCAATTTAGGGAAAATGGAAACCAAAATTTCAATGTCTAGGTAGCCCTTTTGAGGCCAGGAATATGAGTTTCATTTATTTTTTACCTCTGTCTTCGGATAGCCTCCAGCTTAGACACCACAGGATTGTAACATATGGTAAACAAAAATACTCATTTGTTCCTCATTCCCATGCCATTTTGCACTTTTGTGCTTTTGGACTTTTGTCCTTTCTTTTGAGTCCTCCTTTATGCCTTCTTTCTGAAATTTTTAATTCAAGCTCCTCTATCCATAGTTTCCTTTTGTGTGAGAGATGTATTTAATTTTCAGCTGACGGACGAAGAAGAAATTTGGCAATCTTGTACTAATATGGTTCAATACTTTGTTTTGATACATATTTCTTTCTTAGGAGATTTTGACTCTTATTTGCCTTTTGGCTTTCAATTCCTGGCATGGGATCATTTAAATATAATATATCGTTTACCATGCTTCCTCTCCATGGGTATTTTGCTGTCACCCCCTAAGATATTTTTAATGTGAGATGGATGGAGCCTAGAAATAGTATTCCAGACCTTTTGATCCTGAGTTATTTTACAAGGATTAAGTAGGACTTCAATGTGTTCATAGCCATTTAGGAAAACTGCTAAACTAGAAGAAGTTCTTTCAAATAAATTAATAGTACACAGTCTTATAATCAAGGATTTTAGTTAATCCAAAATTCTGATGAACTCCATGCAACCAAAAGTTGTGCTTCTTTATTAAAATCAATCAAACCCTAATTAAAACAAACCAAAAATAAAACAAACCAATCAGTTTATTTATGTACAAGATAACTAAGAAATAAAACTCAAGAAAAATAAGGTTTGAGAACTAAACCATTAACTGGTAAGTTCTCTTCCCACCCCTGTAAGTCTTGTAACTTGTAAGTTGAAGGGCCAAGCTTAGCTACAATTTGAAAAGGGCCTACCCATAACTGTTGAAATTTCGTGTGCTTTCCCTTCTCATCGTGCGGATGATCCCACTTAAGAACCAAGTCTCCTACTTCGAATTCTTTGTTCCCAGCTTTATGCTTATCAAACCAAGGTTTCACTACTTCATGTTGATGCTTAAATCTTTCTTTGGCTTTGTACCTAGACTCTTTCGTCTTCAAAAGATTATAGATTCCGATCTGTAGGATTTCGTTATTGGTACCTCTAGATTCTTGAGCTATTACGGAAGATGGTAACATAATGTTGGGAGGAAGAATGGCTTATTTTCCGTAAACAAGAGTGTATGGTGACACACCTAAGGAATTCTTGGGTGTGACTCTATCAGCCCAAAGAGCATTAGGTAACACTAAATTCCAACTTCTCTAATTTTCTATTACGGTTTTCTTTAGAATCCTAATCAAATTCTTATTTGTAGATTCTGCCAAACCATTTCCTTGTGGGTAATAGTTTGCAGAATAATGCAACTTGATTCCTCTTTCATTAGCAAATGCAGTTAATCTAATAGAAGAAAAGTAAGTAGCATTATCAAAAAGCAAGGAAATTGGAACCCCAAACCTGGTCATAATGTGATCTTGTAAGAAATCCATGACTGCATCTTCATTTACTTTGCATAACAGAATGGCCTCGACCCATCTAGTGAAGTAGTCAGTTGCCGTCAAAATGTACTTGTGCTGCAAGGAAGAATTTGGGTTTATCTCTCCAGTGATATCAATCCCCCATTGTTCGAATGGTTCTGTCATCATCACTGGTTTTAAAGGACCTGCTGCCTTAGCTTGTCTTCCACCACCTCTTTGACAAGCATCACACTTTCTGACATGAGCATGAGCATCCTTAAATAGTGTAGGCTAGTAATATCCGGCTCTAAGAATCTTATGGGCTTTTGTATTTCTGGAAAAATGACCTCTAGCAGGCCCATCATGCAATTTTGTTATGACCTTCTTTGCATCTTCTTGTTCTAAGCATCTGAGAAAACTCCATCATAATTATTTCTGAATAATACTCCATCAATTATCTAATATGAAGTTGATTTCAAACGTAATGCTCTTCGTTGTTTGGAATTCCAATGTTTCAGCAAATATCCTTCTTGAAGGTAATAAACTAGGTCCCGGTACCAGGAATCTGGAGCTGTGAATAGAGGACATACATCCACCATATATAACTCAGCTTCATTATCCCAACTGTTTTCTTCATTGTCTTTACATTTAGCCATTAGTTTACACAATCATTGTCCTTTTACTATCAATGCTAGTTTGAACTCAATATCATATTCTTGTAAGGCAGTTACCCAATTGCCTCTTCTTTCTCCTAATTCCTTTTGTACAAAAAGAGATCTTACAGCTGGGTGTGGAACTATTACCTTAGTACAGTTCTTAAGTATGTATGGCCTGAATTGCTTTACTGCTTTGAAAACTACATAAAATTTTTTATCAACATCTAGATAATTCAATTCAGCTCCCTGCAGACCAATGCTCATAAATGATATAGGGTACTCATCTCCCCCATCTTCCTTCTGTGTAAGCACCACTGCCAATGAATCATCGGATGCAAAAGTGTACTGAATAAAATCTTTTTTCGAAATTCAAACTTTTGAGTGATGGTGCATGAGAAATAGATGTTTTTATCTTACTGAATGCATTCTTTTCCACATAAGTCCATTTAGATTGTACACTTTGTTTAACCATGTGCTGCAAAGGTTTGACAATTTGAGCAAAATCTTGTGCAAACCTTCACACAAAATTAATTGTCCCCATGAATGATTGCATACCCTTTTTGTTATGGGGTAAAGGGATCTGTTCTATGGATTTAATCATTTCTGGGTCTATGGAGATCCCTTTCATAGAAACAACATGACCCAGTAGCTTTCCTTCTATGACCGCAAACACGCATTTCTTAGGATTCAGTGAAATACCATATATCCAACAACGCTCAAAAATTTGTTTCAGATGGAATGCATGTTCCTCTCTCTTTTTTTAAAATATTATGACATCATCGAGATATACCACAACACTATGGCCAATCAGACCGCGAAAATCTATATCCATGGCCCTCTGGAAAGTAGCTCCAACATTTATGAGTCCAAAGGGCATTCTCCTGTAAGCAAAAGTTCCCCACTTGGTTTTGAATGTGGTTTTAATCCTCTCCTCTTCAGCTACTAATACTTGATTATAGCCAGAGAATCCATCTAATAATGAAAACAATTTAGAACCTGAAACCATCTGCGGTATTTGTTCCATGGGTGGGACTGGATAGTTATTTTTATCTGACGCACGATTGAGGTTTCTGAAATCTATACAGAACCTGATTTCTCCTGACTTTTTCCTTACTGGCACCAAATTCGAAACCCATTCCGAATGTCTAACTTTAAATATAATTTTACCATTCAACAATTTTTTTACTTCACTTTGAATTAAAGGTTCCAGCTTCGGATGCATTTTCCTCAAAGGTTGTTGGTAAGGCTTGACTCCAGCTTTAATCGGGATGACATGTTGTATAATCTTTGTGTCATAAGTTTTAAGCTCTTCATATGTCCAGGAAAACACATCTTTGTATTGTTTGAACAGACTAATGAACTTACTTCTTTCGCCCGGAGAACAGCACTTCCCCAAATTTACATATCTGGGTTCAGCTTCAATCCCCAAATTTATTAGCTCAAATTGCAAGGATGAGCTATGAGTTTTGAAATTCGCTGGTTTTCTGAACTTGTTGTTTAAGTCAAACATTCATTCCAAGGTCCTGACTCCCTTAGGAATAAAATTCCCAAATTTTAATTCTACTTGATGCTCTTCATCATCTATTATTGCTCCTTTAAAAGTCTCATCATTCATCAAGCATTCCAATATTTGTTGATCATCGTCAAAAACTCGTAGATTTGTGATCAGATCCGGAACAGAAGGCCTGAAAAGTAATTCAATAGAGCATCTATTATTAGAAGTTACTAGCCTTGCAGCTGAGGTAGCCAGTAAATCAATTGTTGCATTCTTTAGTCTAGGAATGGACACAATATTGAATGCATGAAAATTTATAAGCAAATCCCAAACTTCATTTTGATAGGCTTTTAAATGTGGTGAAATACAGTGTATCTTATTTCGAATTTGCTTAACAAAAAAGTTTAAAGTCTCCATATACTTTCAGTTCTATTTCCTGTTTAAGTCCCTGAACTAGTGCTTCATACTCGGATGTATTATTTGTACATTCGAATTCTAATCTACAAGAAAGAAAATGTTTATTTTTTCTTGGATCAATCAGGACAAAGCCAGCTCCTGATCCTTCCAATGTTTTAGATCCATCAAAATAAAGGGCCCAAAAACTATCTACTTCTACTGAACTTGAATTAAAAACTACATCTGAAACTAAATCTACTATTTTACAGTCAATCTCATCAGCGCGTGAAAATCGAAGGAGATCGGGCTGGGTGTCAGGTGTACTCCTGGCTTCTTCAACTTGGTAATTTCCCGGTTCTAATTCAATGAAGTAATTTCCCAACGTAGAGTTTACTGGTTCATTCTTTCCTTCTAACTGAGTAACATTGTATTTCATTTGAGGCTCTCTTAATACTTTTATCTGATTGGGACTTCCCTTATGAGGCAACCATAAATGTGACCAATTTGATGCGAAGTATCGACCTAGCCTTACCGACCAGTCTCGACTCAAAACCAGTCCATAAGCATTAGGGATGTCTGCTACTACAATGTCGATGTACTGAGTCTACTAAACAGCTGTGCACATTATAGTTGAAAATCTCAAAATTTAGGAGAAATGATGGGGTTTTATACTTAGACTTACCTCCCACACTTGCTTCACCACTTTCTTCTTCAGGTTGGTTATTAGTGGGAAGCTCTTCTGCCGGTACCTCGAGTTCTTTTAACGGATTCTCTTTCTGCTGAGGTACATTACACATTTCAAACAATGAGATATTTTCCTTGGCTTTTTTAATGTCTTCCACAATATCATACCCCATCTCATGTTCTTTGAGATTCTTCTTGACATTATCAATCTTATCTTCAATAGGCTTAACAGCCATGTTAATTTTCTTCGGATTTTGACTTGAAATGGTAAATTCAGGTATTTTAATATTTGTAGTGTTCTTTTATATCTTCTTCATATTTTCTTGAAGTTTCTTGATCTTAGGAGTATTGACTTGTCTTCTTTTAACAGACTCTGACTTCTTGTTGGCACATTGGTTTTTGATATTTCCTCTTGTTTCAGAGAATCTTCTTCTTATGTATCAAGCATTGAGACACAATCCCATAAAACTAAAGTATCTTCCTCTTGTTTTTCTGTAGATTGATTATCTTTTTCTTCCTCTTTACCAGTTTCTGTCAGTTTGGAATCTAATAATTGATTCATTACCAGTGTCATAGAATTTATCCATTGGGGGAAATTCTTCTCAAAATGAGGTTGTTGATGAAAAGTACAAAAATTATCCATGCCTACATCAGTTAAATTCATTGATGCAGGACTGTGTGGAGGAGGCTTAGGTTGACTGTTTTCTTCCCTTTTCTTATAATAATGCTTATATGATTTATGAGCTTCTTTCGCTTTCTCTAGATCTATCACTCTCTTGGATAACTTTTACATCATATTCAACATCCCTTCAAAATCTTTTGACCGCTCATCCTTAGTCTTAGTCAGTAATAAAGGTTTCTTACTTCCAAAAGTCTCTTCTTCCGACTGCACAGGATAATTTTCTATGCTTTCCATCTCAGCCTCCACCTTCTCAGCTTCTTCATAAGTTTCTACTAATGTAGGTCTCACTGATCTCTTGGAAAACATGGCTAGATCAGGCCGAAGGGCTGAGGTATAGTATTATATCAGAGCATTTCAGATGGCTTATTTACTGTAATAAAATTGTTTAGGTAAGCAGCAAATCTTTGAGTGAAATCATGTACTTTTTCTTTTCTTTTTTTCTTTAGAGCACATAACCCCTTCATTAAGGCTGCATGAGTTTTCTGAACGACATAATTACTTCTAAACATTCTCTCAAATGTGTTCCAATCCGTGATTGAATTTGCAGGAAGTGCAAAATACCATGAGGTTGATTTTACTTTTAGAGTGTGGGGAAACAATCTACACACTACATCTTCATGCTCCCCAGCTCGTAATCCTTCTATAGCCAAGTAAAAACTTTGTAAATGATCATCTACCAAAACTCCTTCACTTGGTTCAAACTTAGGTAACATTTTGTCAAAATCTTGAGGCAAATCATGCAAGGGAGGTGTCAAATTTAAAGGCAACCTACCTCTCCAAGCAGGTGGTGGAGGTGGTTGGTTTGCATTTACATTAGCCATGATTCTAAGTGGATAATGAGGTTGTGACTGAATAGGGGTCCGACAAGGTGAACAGTAAGGTAAATCTGGGTCCAATTGATTCAAAGGTTGATCAACTTCTTGTAAGGCTACTTCAGTTACGAGTTCTTCAAGATCTTCTACCAACACTGATTCTTCTAATTGGGGGCGATCTTTCTTCTGATACTCTCTTCTAGGTAAGACAGAAATGATAGGTAATCCTCCAATCTTTTTTGCATATGCCCTCATGATTCTTCTTAAATCATCAACCACTTCGTTATCTACAGGATACATATACCCTTTCTCTTTATCCTTAGGAGTGGATTTGTGAAACAAACTACTATCAGAACTCTCACCAGTGGAGTAAGTTTGAGGAAGTGAGTTTCCTCAACCAGCCATGCACTGGTGGCCCTCCTTCTACCGCCAAAAACTGTTGAGGCTTGGAAAATCGCAGGTAACAATAGTTAGGGATTCTCCCCGATAAACGTTCCCAACTAGTCCATTACTGTTTTCTATGGGGAATCCGTCTGGTTTACGGTCCGGCTTCTGTATGTCAAGTAACAAATTAAAAAAATTTACCGGTTACGACCCTATCCACCGTGTATATTTTTTAGTTTTTTGTGTTTAAGTTATGATGTGCAACTGCCTTTCTAAAAATACAAAATTGATAGAGATAACGAGGAGTGTCACAATGTGATGCACAGTTTCTTACCTCTCGTCTTACCTCTCTCGCATCTAAATCAGAAACAACAAGAAATTAACTATAGCTAACTAACCTATCCCTAAGGAGCAGAATTATCAACTGACAATGAGTAATGTATTTCTGCATATGCATTAAGAAAAATTATAGATAGTTGTTACTTATTTCAGAACACATGAACATTAATAGAAATATGAATAACAAGATAGCTTATTGTTTATGACAACCTTCATTACTCACAGTGGAAATTTCACAGAATAAACTAGAGTGCATTCATAACATTAACAAAATTCAATGAGTTAGAACGATCTCATAGTTAATGGACATAACCTGAAAATGAAATAGTTCATATTCAACAGATCCATGGCAAAGAATTTGAAACATTCCACCAAACTTTCTCCAACAGAAACTTGTAATTCTTTATTGTAAAAGGAAGTAGTTCTTCTTACAATATACTCTCAAAAATTGCTTGGGAAAGAAGTCCTTTCTATATCTAAACTCTACTATATTTATACAAAAAAGCAAAACCTTTGGGTTGCCTCTCATTGACTTTTGGGCTTCCCTAACCTCTCAATCCCAAAATTTTGTCTTGTAGTAAGTGCTCATAATTTATACAATATATTACATTTCAAAACAAAAATCTTTTAAAACACTTTATGAAGAGGGGCATGCTTGGTCATTGATGAACTTTTTCCATGCCTGAGCCTCCGCTTCTATACCTTCAAATCCGAAGGGTTTGAGAAAACAGATATTTATCTCATATTTGGCTGCCCGGTTCCTTACACCTTCTATTCTTGCAAGACTGAGTCGCGGCTGATCCTCCAGGAGGTGTATACTTACAGTTGCATGTGCGACTGCATTCTTTAAGATCTAATCATCTAGATCCTTTACTTGTTGGATCTCTTGCTCGTCTTCCTGACATCTATTCTATAGATGCTCTATAAACACTTTATGCTCTAGAATTGCATCCAATCTCCTCTCTGCTGAAATTTGGCATCTATTGTATGTAGCAAGCACCCTTCTGCAGTATTTGGCACATGCTTCTTTCATTTTCTTTACATTTTTCTTGAATTCTTCCGCAATATTGATTGCAAACTCCAATAAATCATAATCCTACTTTAAACTATGTCGATCTTTAACTGGTAGCTCCACAGGAGGTTCCTCATTTGTTTCTATCCACACTATTCTTACCGTCAAAATCTCCATAATCTCTTGAGATCTATCCAAAAAATAAGACGTAGTGTCCAAAATTTCTTCTAATCTGCTATCTATTTGTAAAATCTTACATCTTTCTTCCTCAACACACATTTGCAAATGGTGGATTTTCCTTCTATGAGTTAGAACATGTTCCTTTAAAGGATGGAAGTCTATCTTCTGTTCTATAGCATCCTTCAGTGATGTTGTCAATGAAGCATTCTGTTCTTCCAAGGCTGCCACCTGTATTTGATATTGCTTTTCTCTTTCTTCTTTGGTGACCTTCTCCGCTTCTAACTCAGCAATTCTGCTTTGTAGCTAGTCCTTTTCTGCACTCAGAGTTTCATAAGACACCTGGAGGTCATCTTTCTCAGTTTTCAACACTTGATGCTCTAGCTGTAGCCTCTGTAATTCTACTAAGTTGTTATGAGCATCCTTTTCTGTTTTCTCTACAGAAACTGCTAAAGCCAACTTATTTTCCTGAAGAGTCTGGAGTTCTGTCTTTGAAGTCCTCACTTCATTCTGCATGTCCTCATATTTCCTCTTCAACTTATGACCTTCATCCCCCTCTTTCTTCAGTGTTTCTTTTAATTGAGCTACGTTCTTTCTTGATTGCTCAAGATCTGTCATCAGCCTATCTACATTATCTTCAGTAGCTTGGGTTAACACCACCCCAGCTCTTGTTGTCAATCTTGGATATGCATCTGTCCCATACACCAAAGTCATTTTCAGTTATCATCTTTCCTGATTGTCCTCCTATTTCAACCCTTTCTCGATTCTTTTAAAAATCCCTTTCTTCTCCTTGTCATAGAAAATGGTGCTGAAATTAGGGACCTCTTCCCCTTCTTTTTGCATGAAAGGGATCAAATTCATTCTAGAAAATTCAACTTTCCCTTGAGTGCTACCAAAAAATACAGCAGGCTCCTGGGGATCAGGATTATCTTGTTCAAGCCCTTGATCTATATGATAATGCCCCCCTGTGTATCCATCTGTTCAGTAATCTATTGGTATTTTTTAGACCCTGTCAATCTCAGACCGTCACTTTCTTCTTGTCTTTTGTTTATCTCTGCTTCTTCATTCCTCTTTCTCTCCTCCTCTTCCTTATTTGCTGCTTCCTCTGCATCTCTCTTTCTTTCTTCTTCTTCATTCTTCAACCAACTCATTGCCTCTTGTGCTAGCCTTCTAGCATCTTCTTCCCTCTTTTTGGCCTCTTCTTCTTCAGTTGTCTTAGTCTGCTGTGCAGTTTTGCCTTTTCCACCCACAGTAGTGATTTTTTGTTTAAATATCTTCTTTAAGGAAGTCATGTTCTTTGCACTCCTGAACGTTTCCTCATCCTTGTCACAGAAGATGGTATACTCAAAATGAATTCTTGCCTCTTTGCAGTGATCTACTACCATATTCCGGGAGTCATTCCTGTGGAATTTCATTTCACCAAAACGGAAGTGCTCCAGCTCCTGCACAAATTTTGCAGTCTGTTATACCTTTGAAAACTTATAACTCCCCAGCCAGAAAGGTATGGCAGGATATGCTACCTTTTTATGCTTGAACAAGAAACTCCCCACACCATCAAGATATACCTTCCTAACTGCCTCTTTATGTAGCACATAATCAGTGGCATATTTAGGGAGTAGAGAAGGTGCCTTGGAGCCACCATACATTCTGATATACATTCCTTCCTCAGTTAAATAATAGTCTCCATATTCCTCAATGACTTTGAACGCTTCTTCGGAAATGCAGTTGCATTTGGTCAAGAAAATTAGAGTATACAAAGGCATGATGAAGTGTTCACATATTTCTCTGTAGTAGCTATAGTATTTGTGTGCCCAGAATAATTTATATGCAGTGTATACCGGGGTCCTGTCTCTATCCCAATTACACCTCAAGGCTGGAAAAGACTGGGTACACAGTATACATTCAACTAAGATAGAGCTCATGTAGAACTCTAATTTCTTCTGTGACGCTCCTCCCAAAGCTGAAGATATGCATGATGAGAGGCTATTGGACACTATGTTCGACCAATTGAATATGGTTCCTTGAGTGCCCACATAGAAGTTAATTGGTACCCATCCTATTTTGAAACTTTTTCCATGAGCTCTACCAAAAATCCTATTCAGCATTAGTGAAATAAATCTATAAGGAGTCTAGAGAGTGGATGTATCATATTCTCCTGATGGCCTGGTATGAAAGTTCTTCCCTGGTATCATCATTCTTTTTACTGTTTCTCCAGGGTCCATAGCTGTCTCTTTCAACCAGCTTTCTGTTAAGTAAATCTGAGCAAGAGGCCGATGATATTCCATGGAGACATAAGCAGGGTTTTATGCAGCATAGCCCTGTTTAGTAGTATTTTTAAGTATCATCATAGTTACATCTGCCTAGGCAGAATCCAACCGATCACCTCTGAGCACGGGAACAAATCAGGTCTTGTGGCTACTTTCATAAGAGTTGATTTCTCGATGTTTGCATAAATAGTCAACTCTTTGAATCCTGAATCAGGCACATTCTAATTTGCAATCATCCTGTAAATCTCACCCCATTTATAATCTGGTTCGACCATGGTGGTAGCTTTGGTATCTTCATATATGTATTCGACCCTGGTGATGATTTCAACCTCTGGTTCTCCTTCAGCAACAGGACCTTCTTCTTTTGTCTTTTGGACATATTTTCTTTGCAACAGTCACCCTATCATAAACATAGTATGTTCTTAGACCATTTGAGCTTTTAGCAAGTGTTTTAGTAATGAAGAAAAATTGTATCAACCTATTTACCTCTTCCATATGCATTCTCAAAAATAAACTATACAGAGTATTAATGCATGAAAAGAAAAATGACAAGGCAAAAGAAACTCCTGCAAGTTGTGTCTTAAAATCCTCTAAGTCCACCATCTATAACTAAAAACACAACCCTGATAGAAAAAACTCTTCATTTTAATCCGAGCTACATTCGAACTATTCTAACTCCTCAATAAAAGCATGGACCGCATTGCTGCTACTGCTAAACCTCAAAACGCTAGACCTTATATGGTGGTTCTTTATCTAGAAAACCCTAACTAGATCAAAACCTTGAAAACCTCTGTCGTCCCACGAAAATAAGGTAAGCGTATACAACAGTTTAACCCCCCCCCCCCGAACGGCCATGAATAACAAAAGAATGGGTGGTGCAAATCGCGTAATGCTTGTCTGCACCAACCCCTCAATATTTCAAATAGGATCAAAGCATACATAACGGCTCAATCCCGCGGGCTGAAAAGAAAAACTCGCTCATGCAAACTGTAACAATTAAATTTCTCGGCCTTAAAATGTTATGCAAGTATACAGTGAAGAAAAATAAGCTTGAAGCAGGCAAACTCGTTCAAAAACCTAAGCGGAAAAAACCTACCCGAGAAAAACCACGGTTTCAATCAACCAATAAACATGAAACAACAAGGTCGTGGACTGCCTACCTAGAAAAAACACAGCGCAGTCGATGGGATGATCAAAAACCTCCACAGTAGCATGCCAACAAGTGAAATCTGGACAGCTGGGCACGTGAAATAGCTCAATCGACAAGGACCAGAGCAATCACGAGTTTCAACAAGGATAATAATAAAATAATTCTCTGCCTCTATATATGAACCCTCAGTAAAAGAATCGATGGGAAAATCCTATCGACGGTTGAAAACATTAAACGTCGGGGGTATAGTTCTGTTGACAGCCGCAATGACGGTCTTACAGACTACTACGGATCTGCGATAACATAAGCTTGTCTATGGTTGGAAGCTCTAAACGCTAAGAGCCATCGATTCAAACCTAAACGCTGCCACGGTGTCGGTTATGCCGAGCACTATCGTCACGATGGTTATGCATTGGAGATCGGAAAGACTAACCACTAAAGCATCGAAACTTCAAACCACAATATTCTTTGTAGTGTCAGCAATAAAGAAATGTATCAGTGCAACTTACTTTGAATTAAAAGGTATCGAAGCTCAGACTTCTATGTTATCAGCGATCGAAAAGACTAACCACTACAGCATCGGAATTAGGAGGGTCCAAAATTTTCAAAAATTTGCGAAATTGTTTCAGCTGCAATAGTAGTGAATGTGGCTGATACAAATGTAGTATTAGGAATCCAATGGCTTTATTCAATAGAAAAATATACTACATATTACAGGGCAATGGAAATGGAATTCCATAGACCGGATGGGAAACGGGTAGTTTTGAGGGGCATGAACACTTATCCCCCAAAAACAGTCTCTTCAAAGAGAATGGAGGTTGTGCTCAGGCAGGGTAACATAGAATGGTCAGTAGAGTGCTTGGTCACCTTTAGGAAACCTCCAGAGAACAACACCCAACACCCAGCGGATATTCAAGCATTATTGTGGGAGCACAAGAAGGTATTTTAGGATCTTCCAGCAGGTAGACCACCAGACAAGGGATTTGAGCATATCATTGAGTTGGAGGAGGGAACTCAAGCAGTCATCACCACTCCATACAAACATCCCAAAAGATACAAGGATGATATCAAGAAGACGATCAAGGAATTACTAAAACTAGGATATATTTGGCTAAGTTCTAGTCCCTTTTTTATCAAATAAATCTACTCAATCTAGATCTCCCTAGTCCAAGTGGATCAAGAACAAATCAAATACACAATAAAATTTACTTTCCTAGATCAAATGGAAATTCCAGGTAACATATACATCGCTTACCTACAATACACAAATCATCTTCTCTCTTTGTTGATCCAAGCTCCAGAATCTTCAGATATTCAGCTACAAAACCCTGTAAAGCAAGTGGAAACAAGCAAACAATACATGTGTATCCAAACATGAATTGATCTAAGCTAACGGTTAAGGAAGAAATCTCTAAACATTATTAACACAATTATGTTTATGGAAAGAAATTTGTATTAATGTAATCAAGGAGATACATAGAATTACAAAATGTAGGAATGTCATAACCAAGCCTTAACGCTACAATCTTCCATCCAACAATCCAATCCAAAGCCTCCAAAGGATGATAGGAATCACCTAGAAATTCCACTAGCATAATAGTACCATAGTCCTTCCTCCCTTCCAAATGGAGAGAGGGTTTAATTTATAAGGCTAAAGCGATAGAATAGGGTTGGGATTAGGAGGAGGGATCTAAGGGATTTTCCCCATAGGTTAGGAACCGAATGCCACCTCACCTAAATGATAGGGATAGACCTCCACTTCATCCACCTTCAAGAAGGGTCTCGAAGATCCATTTTTTTCCCTCCAAACACCACAGGCGCACCTTCCATGAAGGGAAAGAGCGTCGTCGGTACACCTAGCAGTGGGAGACATAGCGTCGGCACCAATGCACCTACCATGAAGGGAAAAAACCCCATCGACACACCTAGCATGAAGGGTAAGAGCGCTGACCTTCCTAGAGAGGGAAAAAATGAAAAGACAACCTCAGTATCAATCCAGTTTAGTAAAGAGAAGTTTGGGGATTAGGCAAAGGGTTGACACATGGATCAAGAGTGCAATATTTCAGTGTAACATAATGCCCCCCAAAGAATGAAGTTAGAGGAATGCGATAGGTGATTGCTTTGTAAAGTGAAGAAATCGAAGGCAAGGAGGTTGGTTGGAAGCTACTGCAATACAACTGATTCAAATCTCATATGACTCATAACATGGCTGTCGACCAATACAATGCAGATCCATGGTAGTAGAGACCGACTGGACACAATCATGGCTACTAGATACAAATGTACATCCATGATGAGATGATAACACAGCCACGACCAATACAAAGTGGATCTGTACAATATGACTCAAAACAAACTCCATCGCAACCTGGGTGAAGATATCTGACAACCCAGGGTCTTCAAGCCGAACCCGCAACGATACGAATCTAACCATGTGACTACAATGTCTTGACGTCGAACATGGTAGAAACCACTTGATTACCAGTCAATAATGTAAATTGTTAACAAGTGCGAGGTAAATCACCATTGATGTCAATGATCCCTAAGGTATCACAATACATACCATCGAATGTGAATAAAGGACTTGGAGTCGAACACTCAATGAGATCTTTCAATCAAGAGCCAATGATGTGAACTCATGTTGAAAGCGAGGTAACCTACCATTAAGGCATGCAGTCCCAAGGTACTTGACTTGGTTTCTAAGTCAAATTCCTGGATGATGAGTTGAAGTCGACAGGAAGAGACTCGTCGAAGGAGGGCCATGATGAATATCCCATCATCGACACAAAACACGATCAAATATTTTTTGGAGTAAATTGGACAGCAAAGTGATGTATGAGACTGACTCAGGGATGACCAACATGATAGAAGGTAAACTGACTGCAGAAAGTGAAAAGATTACAAAACTTCTCTTGAACATGGGCATGGAATGACTTGGCAGTATTGACATGAGAATGATACCAATCCCCCGATGCAACTAACGGGGAGAGTATTCTTGGACAACTCAAATGAGTAAGAAGACTCTAGGAATTAGCAAGACTCAAAGACAAACCGATTACCCAAGTACTGAAATTCATATGCAAACGAGTGCCATGTTCAAGAGTGACTATGTACTACCATAACAAAATACAAACTCTTTCCTTAATTTCCCCATCATGATTGATGAGTACCTCTTTGCTTTTTAACGAGCTGGAAAAGGGTAACAAATGCTCGATATAGCTCATCAAGTGATGATTCCATTCTCATATGTTTTATGAACCTGATAAAGGAGATGTTCATTCCCAGAAAGGGTCCTTCATCGTTTGATTTTATGAGTCCAATGAAAGAAAACTCATTTGTCGTTTCATGTTTAGAGAGTCTAAAATGACTAAGAAGACTCCAAAAGGTCCTTTTTCGTAAATAGGCCTAGTCAGTCCGAAAAAGAGATAACCTACCACCAACTAATCGACCGTTCTGATACTTTTACAAGCATGAACGTAACAAGTTCGCTTGGCAATATTTTTGTGTTTTTAATGATACCGAAAAGAGCTTAAATATAACTCCATAACGAGTTCTTTTTTCATAATCCAAATTTAACGAGTCTGAAAAATAGTAAAAGTATACTCGATACCTCTTCACTAAGTTTTTAACGATCACGCTAAAGGTATAAAAGGCACTCGGAACATTTTCATGTTTGAACCAGAGCACAAAAAAGTGATAAAGTAAGCTCAAACCAATTTTCATGTTTTAACCAAAGCACGAAAAATGAAAATAAAGCTCAACACCATCTTACTGTTTTTAACGAGCTCAAAGATCAGTTGAAATAATGCTCATGGAATCTGCTTCATTTTTTAACGAGCTTGGAACAGAATAAGAACTATGCTCAAAGGGTCATTTCATGGTTTAACGAGCTCGAAACTAAAGAAAGTATGCTCAAAATGACTCCCATTAACAGGTAATTTCCCAACATGATGTCCAGTGGTTGGTACTTTCCCCCAGTATAACTTGTCGAGTAGTTTAATTCCAAAAAATAGGTAGGGTACAATGCTCCCCAAGCTTCCTTTCGTCTCCTTTAAAGCAGATGAAATGAAGGTTCAAATATTGAGTCTTGACACAATGGAAGGATCTGTTTCATTTTTTAACGAGCTTTACATGAAAAAGGAACTGTGCTCAAGGTCAGTTTTATTTTTTAACGAGCTTGAAACAAAGAATAAACACTGCTCAAAGATGACCTGTTTCATTTTTACACAAGCCTAAAACAGAGAATAACTATGCTTGTGGGGACCTATTTCATTTTTACACAAGCTTGAAACAGAAAGTAACTATGCTTGAGGAGACCTGTTTCATTTTTACACAAGCTTGAAACAGAAAGTAACTATGCTTGATTACATCCATTTCAATTTTTAACAACCTTGACACATAATGGGAACTATGCTGACGATGTCTTTTTCATTTTTTAACGAGCTTGACACATAATAGGAACTATGCTCACAGCATTCGTTTCATTTTTTAAAGAGCTTGACACAGAAAGGGAAATATGCTCATGGGAATTTATTTCATTTTTTAATGAGCTTGAAATAGAAAGGGAACTATGCTCACAAGGATGGTTTCATTTTTACGCAAGATTAAAACCAAAGGTAAACTTTTCTTGGAAACCTGTTTCAATTTTAATGAGCTTGACACAGAAAGGAACTATGCTCGCAACCGGGCAGTTCTAATCCAACATGATGTCCAGAGGTTGGTGGGTTGCCCCCCTTGCATAAAAATCTAGCGACTAAACTTCCGTATGATGTCCAGAGGCTGGAGCCATGCCTCCCATTTTACCTACGATGGGAAGAAGCTAACTAGAAGGGGAAGGAACCACAAGAACATGCGGGATGTTCAGGGAAGTCTGATGACTAGGATTCATATGATGATCGGGTTTAAAAAAGGAAATTTGATCAACGATAACAATCTTCCCATCATGGGGAAAATACATCACTCAAAAGAGTGTGGAAACTACACAGCTTTCATGGTGTAAACATAATCACACCCAAGGAGTAGATTAAAATCTAAGGGACCTTGGACTACCATAACATCGATACAGACATTTTTTCCTTCCAAAGTAATAGGCAACTGAGAAAGGATCCCTAAAGGTGTTGTAGGTCTTTGATTAAAAGCCAGTATCTGATCGGTAGTTGGCACAAGCGGAGGAGAACCTATGGCTTTCCAAACAATAGAGGATAGAATTCTAACAGAAGCCCCTTCATCAACGATAGTGCGGAGTATAATCTTAGTGGTAATTCACACAACTATATGGAAAGGAACACTCGAATGAAGATGATATTCCATTAGGTTACTCCAGTCAAAGGAAATAACCTCACTACTCAGAGAGCGTTCTGTTGAAAGAGACAAAACTTCTTCTTGCATAGAACAATCAGAACTAACTACAAAAACTTCAGCTGTATGGTTTTCACTCTCGATTAAAAGAGAGGGACAAGACGAAGACTGTGTCAAAGGGACTACTTCAGTCTCAACACTCTCTGATGAAAGAGTGGGATCAAGTGGAGATAACATCGACTCAACCACTTTAACTTCACTCTCCAAAACCAAGGATGGACTTGGATCGATCATTTCAACTCCACTCTTCAACGGAAGAGTGGGATCTACCAAGGATGGACTTGGATTGACCACTTGATCAACCAATGGAGTGTCAAGGGACAACTTACGATAACCGGATGGAAGATGTTGATGAGGAACAGTAATTTCTTCCAACAAATTTGAAGCTTCATCCATGCGAGGACAAAGGTAAGTGCGGTGCATATCCTTACATAACAAGCAAGGATACCTAACCTTTCCTTTTCGACTCTTAACCAAAGAGTCACTGGTTGATGGGGCATCATCAACATGATTATCAGATACTGATGACACAGGATGTTTACACCACACTTCTGACACAAGGGAAAGACCAGGACAGTCCTTGAGAAGGTGATCACCCTTGCAAAGTCCACAAGGGAACTTAGCTTTACGGGTGCCAGAAACAAGTACATCAATACTCCCAAAATGATGACCGGTAGCTGTTAGGCTTCCAACATGAAGATTAGATGTTGGAGCTATGAACTTCTGCTTAGTGCTCTTCTTCTTAGCCTTCCTTTTTCGTATTCTTCTTACCCACTCGTTTACGAACTTCATAGTTTTCAATAGGTGAAGAGGAAGAAAGGGAAGTCGATTCAACATTCGACGAAGAAGGAGAAGGATTAACATGAGGTTGATGCTCATGCAGTAAAGGACTAGGATTAGACACAAAGGATGCATTTGGTATGATAGGATTGGAGAATAACCATACAGGTAATCCTATAGTCAATCCGGGAAGGTTCAAAGTGGCCATGAAGGGAGGACCAACAGCTCCACAAGGTGGAGAAACAAAAAACATACCCTGAAAAGGGGTCTCTTGACTGGTGGTCTCGGGAGAGTCTCCCATATCTGAATTCTCTAAGAATCTCTGAAATACCACATAAGATCAAAAACTACTCAAGTCTAAAAGGCACAAGCAAACTGTGTGAATAGGAGTGGATCAAAAGTCAGGATTCTCACAGGATTATCAAGGCTTCACATTTCTCTGATGCCAAGACGGCCAAAAGGTTAATTTAAATGGTCACAGGAATCCTAAGAGGGTCTCCCAATATACACTAGGTACGGGGGAGCTCAAATCCGTAGTGGTGTTTTCTAATGCACAATCATTCGAAAGAGGCCCTGCGATATACAATTGAGTACGTGAAGTACCTTTCGATATAACTCAAGGGTATGTGAAAGGTCGTTCTATATACCGACCGTACGTGGAGGAACCGCGCAGACCCCGGATTGCAGTGTAGGCAATAAATGACAGCTGCCACGCTTAACAATGTCGAAACACGTCACTAACTTACACACAGTTATTAAATGATTTTAAACCTAAGCTAGTGTTAATTTTATCTTAAGTGATTAAGTGGATGCATGAGGTGTAGACAGGAAATGTAAAAAGAATGAAAATATTAGCTACATGACGATGCACATTTCTCTTTCGATGAAAACTACCTAAGGTAGGGAAAGAGTTTTCTGTTAAAGAATACATAAATCAGAGATCTAAGAAAACCAAGTTCTAGTCAAATCCAACTATGAAGCTTCAAACATTAACATCAATCACAATTCTTGAAAATACCTATGGATTCATACAAGCGCAAACGGGGTCCGAGGGGGGGTTGTTTTTTTTTAATATGCTTCTCTTTTGATTGAGTTTTCTCTTCAAACAAACATGAATCTGAACAATAAAGAAAATGATAATTCTCTTTTCAGATCAACAAATAGAAAAAGAGAGAGTATCTACAACACTCCATTCATTCAGAAATCAAAAAGAATATGATAAGCACCCAAACAAATCCAAAACAATCAAGAATTGCTGCAAAACAACCAAAATGAAACCAAAACTCAATGACTAAGGGGAGGAAGGGTTTGGAGATCATATCTGAGAACCAAAATAGATCTAAAGAGGTATGGAAATGTGATAAGGAATGGCAAGGAAGAGCCAATAGGTGGAGGATTGAAATTGCCTACCGCAACCAAGTCATTCACTTGACTAGTAAAACATCCCAAAAACAACAAAAACAACTCCAAAAAGATATAATGTTGGGTCTATGGGGTCTATGACTATCATATGTAGCCTAAAAACCACAATCCATCAAACCAAAACCCAAAAATGAAGGAAAATCAAGCCAAAATATGAGTTTCACAGGGTCAGCGCACCCCCTTATACTGCACCCGAGAGCCTATGAGGGGATCGACGCACCTACAACACTGCAAAATAGTGCCTATGAGGGGAGGTCACACCTACAACACTACAGAGGAGCACCGACGGCACACTATCTCTTAAGGAAAAGAGCGCCTATAGAGCCAACACTTACGCACTAAAAATTAATACCAGCGACGCTCTGTCTACACAACCCAGGTGCGCCAGTGGAGAAACATACAGGGTAAAAGCCAGATTTCCTATGGAATAAGGGAAGAAGGTTTGACAGCGATCCAAAGAGTATCAAGAGGATGAATAACACTCTTCAAAGGAAAAATCCAAAGGAGAGAGGGTCTTTAGAGGCTAGAAAAAGGATTGATAAAGAGACATGAAATCAAAAACAAAAGAAATCAGATCTATGTAAGTCCCCAGCAAAGTCGTCAAATTTGTTATCGGATAAATCTACTCAAGTGGAATCAAGCCAGATCTCCCTATTCCAAGCGGATTTAGAACAAATCAAATAGACAATACGATCTACTTTCCTAGATCAAATGGAAATTCCAGTTAACAGATAGATCGCTTACATGCAATACGCAAATCCTCTTCTCTCTTTGTTGATCCAAGCTCCAGAATCTTCAAATATTCAGCTGCAAAACCCTGTAAAGCAAGTGGAAACAAGAAAATAGTACATGTGTATCCAAAAATGAATTGAACTAAGCTAACAGTTAAGGAAGAAAGCTCTAAACATTAGTAACACAATAACATTTATGGAAAGAGATTTGTATTAATGTAATCAAGGAGATGCATAGAATTACTAAAGGTAGGAATGTCACAACCAAGCCTTAACGCTGCAATATTCCATCCAACAATCCAAGCCAAAGCCTCCAAAGGATGATAGGAATCACCTAGAAATTCCACGAACATAATAGTACCGTAGTCCTTCCTCCCTTCCAAACGGAGAGAGGGTTTAATTTATAAGGCTAAATGGATATAATAGGTTGAGGATTAGGAGGAGGGATCTAAGGGATCTTCCCCATAGGTTAGGAACCGAATGCCACCTCACCTAAATGACAGGGATAGACCTCAACTGCATCCACCTTCGAGAAGGGTCTCGAAGCTCCTTTTTTTTCCCTCGAAACACCACCGACGCACCTTCCATGCAGGGAAAGAGCACCGTAGAGGAACCTAGAGGTGGGAGACAGAGCACCGACACCGGTGCACCTTCCATGAAGGGAAAGAGCACCGTTGAGGAACCTAGCGGTGGGAGACAGAGCACAGACACTGACGCACCTTCCATGAAGGGAAAGAGCACCGTCGGTGCACCTAGCGGTGGGAGACAGAGCACCAGCACCGGTGCACCTACCATGAAGGGAAAAAATTCCATCGGCGCACCTAGCATGAAGGGTAAGAGAGCCGACCTTCCTAGAGAGGGAAAAAGGGAAAATACAACCTTAGTATCAATCCAGTTTAGCAAAGAGAAGTTTGGGGGTTAGGTAAAGGGTTGACACATGGATCAAGAGTGCAATATTTCGGTGTAACACATTTTGCATCATCAGTGGTCTTAGTTAAAAAGAAGGGTGGCACATTGCGAATGTGTATTGATTATAGAGACCTCAACAAGAATACCATCAAAAATAGGTATCCCATCCCCAGGATTGATGAGCTAATGGACGAGCTACGAGGTGCCAAATACTTTTCAAAAATCAATCTTCGATCAGGGTACCATCATATCCGAGTAAGGGATCAATACATTCCCAAGATAGCTTTATGTTGCCACTATGGACACTATGATTTCTTGGTCATGCCTTTTGGACTCACCATTGCTCCAACCACCTTTCAGTCGTGCATAAACCACACTTTTAGGGCTTAGTTACGAAAGTATTTGCTAGTGTTCTTTGATGATATTTTAATTTACATCAAGACTTGAGAGGAACGTCTAAAACAATTAGATGAATTATTGAGAATTCTAGAAGAGCACTCACTTTACGCGAAGATGTCTGTTACGGAGAAAACTTCCTATGGCTTGGGGCACCACAACAGATAGAGTAACCGCAGAAATCAATCCCTTCCCAATATGTAAGAGAAATAAACATATAACACTAAAGGATCTCGAAACATGCCTTATTTTGGATGGTTGATGTAGATCCCCATTGAGCTTTTCCAATCTCGCTTGTGTTAGCAATTTGCTTTCTCAACAATCAGCAAACAAGACAAGAATGCTATATAATTGTGTTAGACCTACTCTAGCATATATAATCAATAACATATAAGCATTTAAAAGCATCCATGGATTCAATATTCATTTAAATACACATTATTGGATAGGAAAAGATATTTCTATTAATATAAATTAGAGATTACAAGAATGACGACCTCTATCGGCATGTCTGCGAACCGGAGAAACTGTGTCGTCCACCTGGGCCTCCACCACTTCAATCCTCCATCTCTCTCTAGCAAGATCACAAGCAAAGGAAATCTTGGGAAGAACACAAAGTGCTCCAAGGGACAAAGGGATGCAAACTCAAGTATAAGCTCCTGCAATAGAGGACTATAGTTTTCTTGCTCTTCAATTCCTCTCCTTTCAATGTATCCAAAGGGTTCCTTATATAGTGCTTCAATGGGGTAATGGAAGGTCGAATCCGAGAAATCTCAAGGAATATGGAAGGCCAAGAGACAAGTGACTCGACTCCACATCAAGGAAAACTCCAAAACTATTTGGCCTTTTTCACACATCCCGATGTACACAGGTTTAAGGGTCAAATTCGCGTATATACGCGAGAATAGGTTTAAAAGTCATGTATGGAGAATAATGCATGTTTTTAGGGATGATCTTGGAAACATCAAAGGTACAAAAATGGTCCATGGGGTCCAAAGAGTCTGCAGAGGGATAGGGAAGGCCATAAATGTGTGATCCACAATGTGTGGTAAAATCAGTTGTAACAGATGCCCCCTAATGTGTGAGGTCAGAGGGGTGATACGATGGCCGAAATACATTATAAATCCATCCCAAAAGTGGAGTGATGAAGAACCAGGTGGAAGAACCAGCCATCCAACAGTATAATACAATAATCAAACTCTGCACATGACTGCAAGTACATACAGTAGTTCCAGATACATAAGAGTACAATGGCCATGAATAGGCATGATACAAAATATGACATGTGTGGTCATCGCCACGTACAATATAGATAGATCAGAATCTCCATGATGAAGATATACAAAGGATCATGATCTCCATGAAAGTTGAAGATATATAATGGATCAAGATCTCCATAATGGCTGAAGATATCTGACATACACTAGAATCAAGTCACGAGAGCTGAAATCTCATGAACACTGGCACGATCAAGGATGTAGCATATATGAAATGCCACCAATCTAGAAGGTCTTCTACATAATCCTCTATGAGTACATGTCCTACTATGTGAATAGAGGTGTCGAGGTCGAACATAGTAGTCCATCGTCTGATTACCGATCATTGATGTATACCATTAACAAACGCAAGATTACCCACCGATAATGAAAATGGGAATCAAGGTACTAGAGTGAAAACTAACAAGTGTGAATAAATGTGTTGAGGTCGAACACTTGAAATAATCTATCGATCAGGGGACATTGATGTATTCCCAAAAATTGTCGATGGCGAGAGAACCTACCACTGATGACTGCAACTCTCAAGGCACTCGAAATGACTCTAGACTCCTATCCCAGAATAAATGATCTGAAGTCGATGGGATGAAATCCGCTGGAAGGAGGGAATTAAGGCATCCCCCTTCATCCAACATGAGGTACTCAGCAAAGTTGTATAATGTGGAAGGACTCGATCATAATGTGCATGAACTAGTATCAGTATTAGGAATGGCCGACATGCAAAGTCAAGAGAACTAAGAAATGGCCAACTCAGGTTTCAAATTCCTTTGAACAAGAGCATAAAGGCAAATGGTGACTAAATGTAGGCAGCATAGACTCAATATACAAAACTGGTACATCTCTTCGACATAGGAGGCATCGACAGAGGCTCCATAGGGACTGGAAGCTTAACCAGTCGATGGAGATAAACTTAGAGAAACGAGTACAGCTCCTAAAGTCAAAGTATTAACCCAACCAACGGATGTGATATACAGTGCTCTGTTCGAAGGTGACACGACTCGAATGCTACCAAACATGACATCTTTTCCTGTCCGACTTTTTGGTTTTTTTATTTTTTTTTAGAATTTTTCAAATATTTTGAAAAGCTTGAAAAAGAATAAAAGTGCTTTATAGTTACAGACTAGGAGGAGACGAGTGTCAAGGGGAAAACAAACTAGTTCCAAGCAGCGGAACATACCTATGCTCAATGCAAGGACACATGTGTAGGATAACGACACTCGGGGGAAAGTCCCCTCCCGACAAACATGGGGAATCAAGCTGCAGAGGATATGTAAAATGGCTATGCTTGGCTAGACATGAGACAAGATCGAGATATATGGCTAATAATCAAAGTTAGAGAAGCCAGCATAAGGCTCAATAAGGCAAGCAAAACTCATGATAATGCAATTACAACTTGACATGAGGGAGTCCTGGGGAAAAGGCCAGCAAAAAGATGAAGAGGAGTATGAGGCTCTTGCGCAAAGTCATGGTGATACTATACAAAGGACTCCCACACCCTAAAGGAAAAATGTCGGCATGGGCACCAAATGCAAAACAGGAGCTAAGTAGGGCACCCATGTATGGTCAAGTGCTACCATTCACATCATGTCACTTCTAAAAGCAACAAGAAGGTTCCGTGAAAAGATATAATGGGTTCATACCTAAGGTTATAATGAAACAGTCATAAGGTCATGCAAATTGGAAATGGATGTGAAGCCTAACCTATATGCCAGTTTAGACATAATACTTGTAATCGGCACGAACGGATTAAAACCACGGTCAAACTATGCTCAAAATAGACTCCTACATCATCAAATTAGTCCAAAATAGTCCAAAATGGTCAAAAACGGTCCAAAACTATAGAAAGTGGGTAAAAAATTTCAAAAATTTCAAAAAATTCCATATCATTTGAAATTTTTACCCATTTGAGCTCAAAACTTCCAACGCGAATTCTAGGAGCCTCATCCAATGAAATTCGACACCATTTGTTCCAGGTAACTCCTCATGTCCTCCCCTTCCTATTTCATGCAAATTTTTTAAGTTTCCATGGTCAATTTAAATTTCTAGGCCAATCTAAAGTAGGCATTTCGGCCCACAAGGATATCAGGGTTTTGTCCATGTTTAAGGATGGCCATACGTGGAAAAACCTCCCAAAACTGCATACATACACGGTTGTTTTACAAACAGTTACATATGCAGCTGCGAATAAGGATTTTCAAGCCAAATAATGATCAAAAATCATGTTTTATGTGCAGGATGGTTCTAGAATGGAGGGAGAGGGAACATGGTGATGTAGAAGAGGCTGTACAAGGTGACTTAATGGCTCAACAAGCTCTACGTGCATGCAGTTTGTATAAGTTTTGGTGTCTTGGAAGCTTGAGGGCCAAACCAAGTCTCCTACAAATGCTAGTGGATTATTGGGATCTAGGCTCTGAGTCTTTGCACATTGACGGGATGTCGCACAGTATAGAGATTGAGGACATATACTTTATCACTCAATTATCCAGATGAGGAGAGGTGGTAAACCTCCGATATCACGGGCCAGGAGGTGGCCTGACTATTGATGAGTACATTGTGGTGTGCTACTTTCCTGACATGGAAAAGGTTGGGAGTCAAATCCCTACAAAATCGATCCAGGTGCTGGGACTGAAGACCATACTATTGGCACTCGGCAGGATAGCCGGACTAGCTTCACTCCACCAATCCTCGCGGCTATTGATGTTCTATGCGGTGGAGTGTATGAGACCCACAGTGTACGATTGGATCACTACGTTGTTGAGTAACATGAAGCAGCAGCTCAGTGACTGCAAGATGGGAAGGATGAGAAACTTTGGTTTCGGCAGCATACTGAGCACGTTCTTATTTGAGCGTGTACCAGGGCTAAGCCCTAGAGTGGACATTCCTCCACACGAAGTTCGAGATCCGTCCCAACGACATTGGAAAAATGTTATGCGCAGACTGGGCGGAGGTAGGGTGGCTAACCCCTACCCAGCGGACGTCTTTCCATGGTGATGGCGGCAGATCATTGTCGTCGATGACTACCCCTATGTAGGGATAGATTTTCAAGGAGATCCGGACATGCCCCTACCACTAGGAGTGGCATATGGCGACATAGGTAACGAATCCCAAGCCCTCTTTTTAAGTTATTTAAATTATTAAATTTTTGGTGTTTTTTTATATATTGACTCAAAAGACATGTTTTGGTGTGACAACACATAGTGACAATCTATCATGTGTATGTAGATGTTGGACCACAGCGACCTGATGGTTTCCCTCATCATAGACGAAGGGGAAGAGGAGATGACATCATGGGTGCAAATGCGGAGCAGATGCTCCAAAGCATCCACACAAACTTTTTACGCTTGACACACAAGGTACCCATGGTGCAAGTTGAGGACTTTCCTAAGGCCATGCAGCGCTAGGTGGTTGGTGTACCACGGGCATGGGTTTGATTATTTCGATAGCTAGCTAGAGCCATGGTGTGCTACCACAATCAGAACCCCCCTCCTCCTCCTCAAGCTTAGAGACCTAAGAGTATTTATTTTTGTACTACCGTGTATTATATTTTGATGGCTCGGAAGCCCCAATTTTGTATTATGACATCACATTTTGGATGTTTAATGAAAAAAATTTATGATGATCGATTTTATTTATTTACATGTGTGTAAAAAGGTATGTTTTTGATATGCTTACGGTCTATGAAACAAATGCCAATCTAACACATAGTTAGCATATGAGTCAGCGACTTGATTAAAAATTCTGGAAACATGTATGTATGTTATATTCTCAAAATGTCGTTCTAGCAATCTCACATGTAAGAATCTTCGTAATAATGTTGGATCCCTCATACGATACAATCCATTAAGCTGTGAAACCACTAATTGCGAATCAAGACGTGTCTCAAGAGAGAGAACACCGTGTGAAATGGAATCCTGTAATAACTCAATAACGACACTATATTCAGCAACATTGTTCGAAGAAGGTCATAAACATACGCCTCCTGAAGACAATACTTGACCCGTAGGAGTATAAATCACCCAAGCATTCGAAGTTGAGCTTTGAGTGTGATGGCTAGCAGCATCAGCGAATCCTATGTAAGCAGAATACTCCATCGACATTTGCCATAAGAAACGAAAGCTAATCAACAAACACGATCACCATAAGAAAATCTAACTATGCATTTCAAAAACTATACAATAATATACAACAATCAGCCCTGGTTGAAGATCATGCATAGTATTTTTTAAGATAGAGCCCATTAATAGGCTCCACCAAGGTTGTCCCTTCATAATCTACCAGCTCATAGGCGCCCCTCTCTAGCACACGTTTGACTACGTAAGGGCCATGCCACATGGGATTAAACTTCCCTGCCCCCAAGGGTTCTTTAGCTTAATCCCACAAAAGGACCAAATCACCTTCACTAAACTTCCTTGGATGGACATACTTATCATATTGGACCTTAACGCGATGCTTATTTACTTCTAGAGCCACTAAAGCATCTCGGCGCTGCTCATCAAGCTGCTCTAAGTGGACCAAACGTTCCTCCAATATGGAAGTGTCTGGTAAAATCTCTATAGCTACCTTCAATGAAGGGATTTTGCATTCAACCGGTAAGACAGACTCCACCCCATGTACAAGCTGATATGGAGAGAAACCAGTGGCAGTCTTAATCGCAGTACTATAGGCCCACAAACCAGGATATAGCATGGTATTCCGATTCGTCTTGCTTTGTGCGATGGTTCATTGGAGAATAGACTTAAGTGATTTATTCACTTCTTCAACCTGTCCATTCACTTGAGGGTAATAAGAAGAGGAGTGCTCCTACTTATACCTTAACTTTGAAGCCAACTCTTCCATCATTTTATTCTGAAAGTGCCTACCATGGGCAGTGATAAGATCTTTCGAAATGCCGAACCGAGTAATAATTTGGTTGAAAACGTAAAGCGTGGTTGTCTCACCGTCGAATTTAATCGTGGGCATAGCCTCTACCCATTTCGTTAAATAATCGACAACCACTAGAATGTGATGATTCCCCCCAGCTGAAGCTAGGTTGCAATCCATGAAGTCAAGCCCCCACTTGGTGAAGGGACCAGTGGTGATAATAGGATTTAACGGGGCAGGATGCGAGCACATATTGCGTGCAAACACCTAGAAAGGGTGACACTTCTTGACTGCATTGACATAATCTTTGAAGATCGACGGCCAAAAATATCTCGCTCTCAAGATTTTTTGGGATGCAGAAAGCCCAGAAAAATGACCACCACACGCCCCTCCGTGGCAATCATTCAACACAACCTCAGCCTCATCATGGGTTAAACAACGACGTAAAATGGAATCTACCCCACGGCAGTACAAAGTGTTATCCACTATAAGGTAGTTCTTAGCTACATGACGTAATCATTATCGCTCATCCCATGAAAGGTGAGTAGGGACCTTCAACGTTTGCAAGTATACAATGATATCCCTGTACCATGGGTCCAAAGTTGAGATAAGGAATATATGCTCATCGACAAACATATCCTCATAAACCTCCTCCTCCTCCACACTTAGAATAAATAATATATAACCTTCCAAATTCTAGTCCTTGACTTTTATTTTTTCCAATACTTTTGTAAAATGCAAGTAGATTGGGTGGTTGGGGGGAGTAAGTGTTGCTTTCCCCACCTAGGTTCAAATCCCACTTGCTTCTTTGTAGTTATTATTATGCACTTTTTACTTTTATCTTTTCTTTTTTAACCTTTTTGTTTTCTTTCCCTTTTTTTTTCTCTCATGCTTTTAGTTTTTTTTTTTTTTGCTTTTACTTTTTTCTTCACTTTTTTCTTTAAACCCTCTTTTTGGGGGGGGGAGTTACTTTTACAATTTTTTTTTATTTTTTAAGGACAAAGTCCTATTTTTTTGGGAAACCCAAAAATTTCAGGAAACCTGGGTGATGGCTAAAAGCCAAAAATATGGCCAAAGGCCATGATCTAGCCAATGAGGCTCTGATACCACTTGAAGCAGTAAAAGCTTCTTTAACGTTCATAAATTCTCTAAAATTCCCATAGGTAATCTAAATCCCACATGTTGGTAAGTAATAATAAAATGGATAATAGATAAGATGATGAATTACATATGAGAGTCTGTTATTTATATTTTGGTGAAATACCCTTTCATTAATAGTCATGTCTTTTCGTAAAAACATTATTAATTATTATTATTTATTTTATATATATGTGTTTATTATTATTATTATTTTATTATTGTTTGTTGTTATTATTTAAGTTTGTTACAGTACGGATGATGCACTCTCAGACGAGAATGAGCAGCAAGGTCATCCAAATACACTTCAATAATCATTTTGAGATCATGAAAAATTAAGGTCATAGCCAGCTGAAATGTAGCTCCAGCGTTTTTAAGACCGAAAGGAATCTTCCAATATGCAAAAGTACCCCAAGGAAAAATAAATGTAGTTTTATATTGATCCTTGGGTTTGATCTGAATCTGATTATATCCAGAAAAACCATCCATGAAGGAGAATACCTCACTTCCCGCACACTCATCCAAAATCTGATTAATAAATGGTGTGGAAAAATTATCCTTAGGACAAGCACGATTTAAATCACAGAAATTAGTGCATATACGGATCGCTCCCTGCTTCTTATCAACCGAAATGGGATTTGAAACCCACTCCGTCAAGGGAATGGGATAGATAAAACTAGCTTTTAATAGCTTCTCTATCTCAGCCTTAATAGCGGGTGCTTTTCTAGGATTCACCACACGCAAACGTTGTCGAACTGGCTTCGCATTCGGATAGTTCTTAATCTCATGTTCGACAATACGAGCGTCAATACCTGGAATTTCTTTGTATGACCAAGAAAACATGTCACGAAACTCTTTAAATAGCTCGGTATACTCCTTGATCTCATCAGGGGAACAATCTGCCCTAATGTAGACGTTCTCAACTTTGCCAGGATTGCGAGAAATATTGATAGGAATAGTAGGTGATAAATTCTCCATGTTTCCATCGGCCATCTGACCAAAAGAGCTCAATGGAATCACGGGACTACCAATCTTCTCACTGAGAATCTCCCTAAATTCCTCACGCTCCATACGGTCAAGCTCAGGAAGAAAATATGATCGATGATGTAACTCTTCCCAAGGTGGCTCACCCCCAGACATGGCCTCAATAATGGCTTCATCCAATGGAAAAAAATCATCGAGACAATCATGTGCGTGAGAGAACTCAACTGCCCATGTAGGCAGCACATATGGGTCTTCCTCCTCCGTCTGCAAAGAGGAAGGACTAGGCTCTGCAACACAATTAAGATTCGCTTAATATGCTATCATCGTTGCAGGCAACGGCACATCTGTTTCAATAGGTCCATTCGAAGAACTCGGTGAAGGAAGAATACAAGGATCTTCCATATGGGTAGTGCGAAAAGACACCAACTTCAATGAGGACAAAACCCCACCAAAACTAGATCCGATCATAAGAACGGGCGCAGGATAGCTAAAGGTTCCCATAAGAGACAGATACATACCCACACCCACACTCCCAGTTGCCGGTTGAGAATGATCGATAATCAGGATAGAAGCTCCCAATGATGCACTAACACTCAGATTATGGAATGATGTCTGATCAATCATAATGATCTTCCCATTAAATGGAAAGCATACTACTCGAAAGAGAGAAGAGGCTACGGGTTGCATACTATACATCCAATTCCGACCCAGCAAAAGATTGTAGTCAAGGGCGCATCAACCACCTCGACCTCGATCGCGATGGTCTTCCCTCCCAATTGGACCTTAAGAGAAGGAAGAATCCCATGCGGCCAAAATGATCTACCATTAAAAGAAGTCAACATAGTAGCAGATTGAGACAACTCGGGAGAACCCAAACCCTTCCAACATGACAAAGACATCACGGAAGCAGCAGCACCTTCATCAATCACAGTGCGTTTGACAATCATATTAAGACACTCTACATGAATCAAAAGAGACACGTAGTAAGGCAAGCGAGGTTGTAGTCCCATGGTTTCAAATTTGATAATGGAAGAAGAGTTATCATCAATAACCCCAAGATCGGAAAGCAAGGCTTTCCTTTGCAAAGGACAACTCTAAAGTACTTCAAGCGCAGACATCGCACAAGGAGTTTGGCCCAAATCCTCGACAATGGAATAGTTCTGGGCGGCTCGGGCATTAGGATTGTGCCCTGAATGCTTTAGGACTCCCTTAGGAATGCGAGGTGCAACTTCAAGTTTATCCATAGGGTTTTCAATACGCAAAGGGCTCTTGGGTGGAGCAGGTTCTTTTCCAAGATCTGGTTGTGACGAACCATAATCCTTCGCACAAGTCACAACCTTAGTAGCACGTACCATGTTGATGCAACCATGACCAGTATTGGCTTCTAGCAGATTTTGATCTCCACCTGATGCACAATGAGGATCAATGGTCCTCGAGTTCATATTTTGATTATGGGGTAAAGGATTAGTTAGCACAGCTGGGCCATGTGCTATGAACCTCGAGGCATCTTCCATATGAGGGCACAAGTGAGTGAGGTGGTCCTCCTTACACAACTTGCAAGGAAACTTTACCTTACATTTAGACTGCTTGTCCCCCCCAGCATTACGAGCGTTGTTGTCATTATAATTAGCATTTCCGTTCTTGTTCCCACCCTTATGATAATTTTTACCCTTTTTCTTATTCCTTCCGGGCCGTTGGTTGCCCTTCTGGTCCGACGATTGCATGGAAAGTACACTCACCATTTGGGTGGGTTGAGATGAAGCCGTGGCTTATCTCAACGCAGATTGGTTAATAGACAATTGGCTCACTTGTTTCACAACCAAATCCACAGGTCTGGCACTTGTACAACCCACAATTCCATCGGCATCTGGTCCAGGCTTGATCTTGGGATCAAAACTAGATCGCGGAGCGTTAGGTATAATCTCACACAAAAGTCCGGATTTGAGCATAGATCAAATCCAATTCTTGTGCCCTAAAGATTGCTTGTTCCTCGTTTTGGACTCCGGATGTAGAAACATCCTTCGCGATGTAAGGTAACAACAACAAGGAACCACTCAAGGAGAAATTCTGGTGGCATAAAGGCTTTAATCAACCGCTTCCATCTACGCCACTCTTGAATATGATCCAAGATATGTGTACTTTGTCTTGTTGAAATGTCGATAAGAGTTCTCTACCAACGTCGTAACGCACGGGTAGTTGAAAGTGATTGAGGAAAGTCATGGCAAGGTCATCAAATAAAACGAATTCCCCCCTTGGTAACTCTATATACCATTTCGTTGCAGGCCCGATGAGGGTGCATTGAAATAGCCTTAAACAGATTGAATCATCGTGTAAGGAATTGGAAGAGCACCAAAGGTGAAAAGTAGTGACATGCTCACTAGGATCTTCTTCAGCTTTGCCCTTGAATTTGGGAATGTCCGAAGGAAGCTTGTTAGGGACGGCCAACCAAGCTGGGTCATGAGATATCGGATCGTTCATAAGTCTCGATAAGTTAGGTAAGTTCAACATTGCGAGGAAAGGGATCATAGGTTGAGCCGGTCTATGCCACGCTTCCTGATAGTTCTGGTTCATGTAAGACTGATTGCTATAAATACCATGGCCTTCACCATAATATCCTCCTCCCATTTGACTCGTATAGGGCTGCATGGAAGCATTATGATGTGGTGTAACTTGACTATGCGGTGCTACAAATCCATAATTGAAAGAGGAAGCAATTTGTTGATACCCATACCCATAGGGTTGATAGTTCTATCCATACTGCGGTCCATAAGAGTGTCCATGAGAAGCTCCATAAGGTGTCCCATGGGATGTCCCATGAGAAGCTCCATAGTTAAGGATATGGGTAACTCCTTGCGATGGACCATTAGATGATCCAGAAAAAGGAATATGACCTCCCAAGACAATGGGAGGTACTTGACTCTAATATCCTAACGTGTGATAAGTTGCAGTACGAACGTGGCTAGTAGCGATATTCCGGCCCGAAGGACCACGTGAATGAGGGAGAGGAAGGTTTGTCAAAAATGCATTTGAAGGAGTAGGGTTCAAGGACGAAGGGACATGTGAAGGGATGTAAGTGGTGTTCCCTATGGTCACTCATCTCGGTTCTGGTATTCACATATGACTACTAACACTAGGTCTAGGACAAACATGTGAGGAAGCTTCCACCACTGGGATGGAAGGTGCAATGTGACTAGTGCTCCCAAATCTCTTCACATGGAAAGGAATAGGAGTGCCCCTAGGCGTAGTGCTAGGTTTTATAACTCGGCATGATGTGTTGGATCGGGTTCAGGGATATCAGGCATGCCATAACGAACATGACTAGTGCTTGTGGGTTCATGATGAGTCTCATCGCGTGGAAACCAATACCGTCGACCTGTGAATGAGGGATCATAACCAGAATGTGAAGGTATTTTCGTCGAAGGATCATATATAGGAGTAGAATCTACATCCCCAAACTTGTGAGGTGGAGAAGACATCTTAGGAATCTCATCCTCGTGATCTCCCATCATGTGTGAATCAATGTGAGAAGTAGTCCACCCGGACTATCTGTTTCTCTCTCCTAAAGGAGGAGGAGACGTGGAAGGCAAAAGTCCTGCTAAATGATGAGAACGGCAAACTGCCACACCCGAATCCATAATGACTCAAAAATGAAAAAGACTCGATCTAATTACGCAATCCCTAGGCAAACTAGCGTACACAGAAAATACACCTATAAAATGTAAAGCCAAATCGCAATAAAACAAGGGTAGGATATGTGAGCTCCCGAATGAAGCAGGTATGTCTCACCTAGGGGATGCTTAAGACTCCCATACACAACAAGCGGAGGTTCATAACCAATTATAGTGGCCCTCAGCTTCAACGCATATAACAATTGTGTTGTCCGACCCTTACCTAGCCAGGACACCTACAGAATAACCTCTGCGAAGTACCCCCTCAATAACCTAGGTAAGGAAACTAAGGTCACCCCAATATAATCAATGCTCAAGCAGACAATCGCAGGTGGGATTGACCGTATGGGCAGGGTAGCAAAGCCCAAAACTCTCGAAAGAGCCCCTAGATACGAATACAATCCTGGAAATATCTCTAGTGCTACTCAGTTATGACCAGGGGTCATCCTAATCAATAACCGCTCACACTATCTCGTGCTTAACTCCCTTGTAAGAGGAGGATCCTGAGAAACACTAATTATATAAAGGAATTTCACACTCTCACCTGGACAGACACATAAATGTTTCGTTTAGTGGTCTTGGAGAATTTACTCACAATGAACTATTCCAAGACCCTAAAACCTAATCTTGTTGGTGCACCCTATAAAAGAAAAGAGTGTAATTCATTTTATTATACGTTGATTTTAATTGGCTTATTACTCAAAAGGGAAAATGGTCGTGCAACTAATGATGTTATGATGCAACAAGAAGTAAAATGCACACCTAACAATCAATGCAAATGCACTGTGTCAAATGAAAAATGGGGTATGCTACTACGTGAAGTGCAAAATTTTCCTTCAAATGAATATGCAATCATTCCTATATGAAAATCTGACTAATATTCTCCAAGCAAACCTAATGCAAGTATCATGCAAAATGCAAAATGAAACAATGCATAATGATGCAAAAAGCAAATGTTTTTGTATTTTTTGAATTAAAATGAGATAAAAAGAAAAAGTATGACTCTACAACCCCTAGACTCTACAAGCACTACCAAACGGCACCCAAGCAAAGCACTAAGGTAAAAGAGACCTAATGCACTAATCCCAAAACAAAAAATAGAAAATGAAATGACAAGAACATTTTCAAAAATTTAAACTAAAAAGCGTCTCTAGTCAGAAACAGAGGTGTATACAGACTCCAGAAGCATCCAAGAAGACTCAGCAATAATCCAAACTCACCCAACAACACTTAATCTTCCCCAAAAAGGAAAAACTCATGGCATACACGATTATGTGCAGAAAACTCGTGTATATACGTGGATATTCCAGTAAAAATCGCGTGTACACGCGACTATGAAGACAAAACTCGAGTACAGGAAGAAAAAGAGATAAAAAAGAAGGTAATCAGACAAGCTGCGAAAAAATTTACTCCTATCAGACACTACTAGGCAAACATGCCCCCAGACCCGACTCAGAAACAAAGAAATCAGAGCAATTCAAGAACATTGAATGCCAATAAAACCCCCAAAGGAAATTACTAGGAACTCCCTAGTATGGTCGCCAATTCTATTACGGAGAAAACTTCCTATGGATTGGGGTACCACAATAGACAGAGTAATCACAGAAATCAATCCCTTCCCAATATGCAAGAGAAATAAACATCTCACACTAAAGGATCTTGAAACATACCTTATTTCGGATGGTTGATGTAGATCCCTATTGAGATTTTCCAATCTCGCTTGTGTTAGCAATTTGCTCTCTCAACAATCAGCAAACAAGACAAGCATGCTATATAATTGTGTTAGACCTACTCTAGCATATATATTCAATAACATATAAGCATTTGAAAGCATCCATGGATTCAATATTCATTTAAATACACATTATTGGACAGAAAAAAAGATATTTCTATTAATATAAATCATAGATTACAAGAATAAAAACCTCTATCGGAACATCTGTGAATCGGAGAAACTGAGTCCTCCACCTGGGCCTCCACCCCTTCAATCCTACATCTCTCGATAGCAAGCTCAAAAGCAAAGGAAATCTTGGGAAGAACACAAAGTTCTCCAAGGGACAAAGGGATGTAGACTCAAGTATAAGCTCCAGCAACAATGGACTATAGTTTTATTGCTCTTCAATTCCTCTCCTTTCCATGTATCCAAAGGGTTCCTTATATAGTGCTTCAATGGGGTAATGGAAGGTCGAATCCGAGCGATCTCAAGGCATATGGAAGGCCAAGAGACAAGTGACTCGGCTCCACATCAAGGAAAACTCCAAAATTATTTGGCCTTTGGCACACATCTTGTTGTACGCGGGTTTAAGGGTCATATCCGCGTATATACACGAGAATAGGTTTAAAAGTCATGTATGGCAAATAATACCTGTTTTTAGGGATTATCTTGGAAACATCAAAGGTACAAAAATGGTCCATGGGGTCCAAAGAGTCTGCAAAGGAACAGGGAAGGCCATAAATGTGTGATCCACCATGTGTGGTAAAATCAACTGTAACAATGTCTAAGTGTGAATCCAGCATGAAAGATATGTTGTATCTAGGACACATAATTAGTGCAGAAGGGGTACAGGTTCATATGGAGAAGATTAGAGCTATCCAGGATTGGCCAATACCGAAGATAGTTACTGAACTGAAGGGATTCTTAGGCCTTTGCAGCTACTACAGGAGGTACGATAAGGAATTATCTCAATTCGCCACACCACTCACCAACCTCACCAAGAAAGGGGCATTCACATGGACAGAATTGGCACAACATACCTTTGAGGAAATGAAAACCATCATGATTTATTGCCCAGTTTTGGCCCTACCAGATTTTTCACAACCATTCATAGTGGAATGTGATGCTTCAGGATAAGGGATAGGAGTCCTATTGATGCAAAACCATCACCTGATCGCATTTGAAAGCTGAAAACTGAAGGACTATGAGCACCACTACTCCATATATGACAAAGAGATGTTATCCATCTTGCATGAATTCACTAAATTTAGGTAGTACTGGGTGGGAAGCAAATTCAAAATCAAGACAAATCATAACAGCCTCAAGTACTTCTTGGAGCATAAGGAGTTAAATGAATGCCAACATAAATGGGTTAGCAAGGTGCAGGCTTATTATTTCGAGATAGAGTATGTGAAGGGTCAGAACAATGTAGTAGTTGATGCCTTATCTAGACGACCAACTTCATTATCTCTCATGAGTATATCCACAGATTAGAGGTCTCTTCTCTTAGTAGAGTAATCCAAAAACAAATTTTCTTGTGAGTTATTGGATAGACAGATCCAGGATGACAGGTACAGAATTATTGACGACATCATCTATTACAAGGGCGGGATATACCTTGCCCCAGAATCAGCTTTAAAAAGGAATATCATATAGGAATCACATGACTCGTCATTATCAGGGCATCAAGGTTTCTTGAAGACCTACAGGCAGATCCGAGAGAGGTTCTCATGGAAGGGCCTCAAAGGGGAAGTAATGCAGCACGTTCGGGAATGCAGCATCTGCCAGGAGCACAAGATCAAACACACTCATCCGGCAAGGTTACTTCAGCCATTACCAATACCGGAGCAGAAGTGGAAAAGTATCTCAATGGACTTCATTACAGGGTTACCCAAGGTACAGGGAGGAGACTGCTTATATGTGGTGGTAGATCGGTTGACCAAATTTTCTCACTTCTTTTCTATCTCTTTCAATTATTAGTAGCACAGGTAGCCGAGTTATTTTTCAGAGATATTTTCAGACTACATGGGCTACTCAAAACCATTGTCAGTGATTGTGACAGTAAATTCACCAGTGCTTTCTGGAAGGCGCTATTTAGGTTGGTAGGGACTGAACTCACTACAAGTACAAGTTATCATCCGCAAAGCGATGGGCAGATGGAGATTGTCAACAAATGGGTTGAAGGGTATTTGTGCAATTATGTAGTAGGCTAACATAGGACATGGGTTAAATGGCTACACTTAGGGGAATACTGCTACAATACTACCTACCATATTTCTATTAGGATGGAACCTTTTAAATAATTGTATGGCTATGAGGCACTGGACTTCGTGGATTTAGATTTTGGAGACAAGAGAGAATCCAAGGCAAAATATTGGGTACAAGACAGTCATGATATTATTAAGGTCCTAAGGGAGAACTTACAGGTAGCACAGAATCAGTAGAAGCTATCCATGGAAAGACACATGATTAAGAGGAGTTTTGAGGTAGGATATCTGGTATATTTATGGCTACAACCCTACAGGAAATATTCCCTCAAGAAAAAAGGAGCGAAAAAACTAAAACCTCGCTTCTATGGTCCTTACAAGGTAGTTCGAGAGGTTGGAGAGGTGGCTTATGAACTAGAACTACCGGAGGAGAGCAAGATTCACAATGTGTTTCATGTGTCCAGTCTTGAGAAAACATTAGGACAACACATTTATCCATCCACCGAGTTGCCTCCCTTAGATGATGAAGGGCTAATAGTACTAATTCTAGAGAGAATCCTATAGGTGTGAGAAAGAAATCTTTGAAATACAGTGATTCAATAGTATTTGGTAAAATGGAAATAATTACCTATGGAGGGTGCCACATGGGAGGGAGATCAAGTATTGCAACATCATAGTTTGTAGTTTCTTGAGGACAAGCAATTTTAAGCGAGGAGGACTGTAATGTCCCCCTATAATTAAGCACCGAAAACACCCGCTAACCTACTTAATTCCCATAGGTTCGAGTGGGTACTGCATAAGAGTGAATTGACTAAGAGAATTTGATACTTAGAGCAGATCAGGACATTCATTCAGTGTTAAAGTCATCATTCGGATAGAAGAAGCCTTATTTATTTAGGCTTAAAAGTCAACATCAAATTAGAATTGCATGCATGCAAAAGTGAAGCATAAACCCTAAAAGTGACATGCAAACCCTAAAAGCACATGAGACTCTATTTAAGAGAGGATTATTGGAATAAAGAGACTATATATTATTGTTATCGTGGCAATTGAGGTTGGAGACGTCTTTATCTAACGAGGTTTCGGCAGTGAAATACCTTCCATGGTCTCTTCAAGATACACTATCCAGGTTTATCAACGGCTATCATCTTATATAATCAGTGTTCAGTGATCTAGCACACTCATAAGGATTATTTGTAGGTTCACATTTTGCCGCTGGAAATAGTTGGGAAACCTTAGAAAGATTCCCTGGGACTCCAAAACCCATTCTTTCTTTTGCATGTCAGTTTCCACTTTCTCGGCAGACTCATTCCACAACATAAAGTGACTATCAGCTACCAATTTTTCCATCCAGGGAAGTTATCATCACTTCAATGGAGGAAGGGGCGTGAGCACCAGAAAGGAAAAGGAATTCTCTAGGGAACTTAGGGGAGGCAAAATATCTGCATGTGGCAGTCCATCTCTCCAGCAGGTGAAGACCGACAAGCCTACAAATTTTCAACAGCAAGTGACCATCCCTTCTACAAAAATGTCACCTTCAGTCTGAGGAGAGCAAGCGTGTGCAGTTGAGCGTCAATCCCTCAGGAGGAGCACTATCATCCTCCATTATTACATGCAACATATTTCTGGAGGAATCACAACGTTTATCAGTGGTAAGTGTTAAATTCCTTTGCTACAAACCCTAGCCCTAATTCAGCTATATTTTAGGGTATTTTTGCATGGAAATTTTGCATGCATGGGTATTTCGTATTTTTGCACAAGATTGAGTGTACAAGTCAATCGTATACACTGTATCAGTAGAATATCAGTATTTGGGATATTACATCTTCATCCTAAGAACAAAAATGAAAATAATATTATTGAGCCAACTAACTGAGAACCTATGAACTCATCCAGCAATGAAGAACAAGATATTGAAACTTTCATACCCATAATATTTATGGAGGAGAATCTAAACTAGGAAATGAAATCAATTGGTGGTGTAGTGAAGCCAGTGAGATCCAAGAGTTGATGTGGGAAGAGCTTGGTAAATACATTCAAAAATTGCAACAATGAGTTAAACACTCCATAGTCATGACCGCACAAAAGCGGTGCATTGAAGGGCGGTGAACTGGAGGCGGAGGGTGGTGCAGTGGGGGAAAAGACAGTGGAGGTTAGTGTGTTGGAGGGGGACAAAGGTGCATTGGATTGCGGTTCGTTGGAGGGGGATGCAGAGACAGTCTGACAATATTAATTTGAAGTCTGTGTAATAGTAAATTTTTTAAAGTATTGTAACTTTGGAAGATATTCTATTGTACTTTTGTTGTATTCTCCTTCGGAGATGTTATTCCTCCATTCAGAGATATCCTTGATGTAATTGGTCATGTAAAATTCATGAGGTAAACCCTTCGTTGTAAGTCAGGTAAATAGTACCCACAAAAGTAATATATAAAATGTATTTTGAGTCCCCCAAGGTAGGTCGACTCTAATTAGGGAACATGTCTGACCTAGTTAGTTATTTGAGGCACTCACCTATGAATATAAATAACTGAGGCACCTATCTCATTCTTACACATCTCACACTCAATTATTACGCTGCAGAGAGAGAGAGAGAGAGAGAGTCTACTGTGGAAGAGGAGAAACTATTCTTGTTGCTAGGGTTTTACACTGTACTTGGTTGAATTCTATACAGAGAAAGTTTTGCGGGGTTTTCTCCCTTGTGGTTTCCCCGAGGAAAATCTTTGTGTTCTCTTGTGTTGTTGCATTTGTCTTTCTTTCAGTGATCCTTTGCTTATGGTTATGATGTTATGATGCTAAAATATTTTAGATCTTGTATAACCATTAAAAATTTAACATGGTATCAGATACACCCTGAAAGAAGTCATTGTGCAGCCGAAACACTGCTACAGCTACAACTACTGAAGATTAGGGTTTCATGCTTGAAAACCATAGAAGACAAAAACTAGTCATGTTGGGACTTTCGTTATAACTCGTTATGGAACAACGATAAGGAGATGAAACTTTAATAGTCCGAAGATAAAATCTTACTATACCGTGTGTAAAATTTTCAGCCCCGTATTCTCTATAATATAGGAGATATGATTCCTCCATCTTAGGGTTCCATCATCTCCCACAATTCAGCCTTAAACAGGTGACCTAGGGGGAATCACTATATATATGGATAGGAAGGTCCAAATGAAATTTCATAAGATGTTAAATATAGGGAACAAACATTTATTTTTTGTGGTAAATATTTCATACCCCGAAGGTGAAACAATGACACATGGAAGTCCGTACAAGTTTGCTATGCTGAATAATTCTAAAATAAGTCACCTTGGGAAACTTTGCATAAGTCCCACCTGGTGAATCCAATTCTGCTATCACCTATGGGGTTGGAAATAAGACAGACCAATATACCCCAGGACTAATTTTTGGACCTTGAGGAGCTGAAAATTCAAAGCTATATCAGAAACAAGATCAGTCAATTATGTAGAAGAAACCAGCGAAAAACTAGGGCTTCATGTTCCGGGCACTTCCCTCCACCAATCAGTTGAAGAAGGAGGACCATCAAATTTTCCCTAGGAGGGTGCATCTCTCTATGTAATAATTTCATCATTTTGTGGACTTTCAATTTTTGACCTAACACAACTATCGAAGAAAACTAGGGCATCAGGTATTTTTCAGTCGTGTCCACAGTTTTAGGAAAACAAGTATGTTACTCATATCACCTTGAGGAGGCGCATATTTATATCCAATCAAATATGAAAGATACCCAAGTTGAAAAATTACGGTTTCTCTATCAAACCCTAGGTCCACCAAAAGCAGTCTTCCAAAAGATCCTTCAAGCAAGCATCAAGTTGAAGCATTCTCACTGGTAAGTTCCATCCTCTCTATTTCTATTTGAGGTCCTCATTTTTATCATAGTGACAAACATTACCAAGTTTGAGTACAAGCTTGAAAGAGTCGAGAACTTCTAAGCATGCGATTATAGAGCACTTATCATACTTGAAGAAGCATTCCATGAAATAATGTGTCAAAGAAGAAGTTGCAGATCCAGACGGAGATGAAGTCAAAGCAAAGCAAAAGAAGGACCTAGTCAAAATAAAGAAGAGTATTTTTGTCTTCATTGGATCTCACATGTATCGTCCTTGAAGACTCATAAGGATATGTCTGATGCAATGAACAACATGTACGAAGATGACCTTGAGAATTCAACTCAAGAATGTGAAGGTGCAATATCAGAAAACATTCAATGATAACTTCATAAGAAGATCTCATCTCAAGGAGCAATTAGAAGCCGTTGAATACCATGTCAAAGCAGCAGAAGCATAAATTACAACTTTGAATGATCTTCCAAATTCAGTCAAGAGAGTTTTTCTAGTAGGAATATCACATATGGAGAAATGCATGATTGATTGATGGAAAAAGAAGAAGAGATGACAATCAAGACCTAACAACTCGATCCAAGCAAAGAAAGAGCAAGAAGGAAGAACATTCCCACCAAGAATAGAAGGGCATCTCACAACTCAATAGTTCATTTGTGATGAGAAAGGACACTTTGCAAAAGAATGTCCCAAGAAGGAAGAATGGAAGGATGATATGTTCTAGAAGTACCAGTCGATCATACAGAATGATGTTTGGATATGAGTTCAAGACATGAAGGTAATTTTTACGAAGTCTTACAAGTAGATCTACAAGATCGAGTATACCGTTGATCGAAGTATCAAAAGCTACGAAGTAAGGTTCATGGTTTCTATCAACAAAGAGAGTCCATTATGGCAAGACACTGCTCTAAGAGCTAGACACACCTCTTCAGTAGTGAATATTACACTAGACAATTGGTGTAATCAAAGTAGAAGAACATATCAAACAACCTATATGGTTTAAGACTCTCTAGAGAGAACCACATATGCACAGAAGGATTTGTACAAGCTCAGTAGGCACCCATGGGATAGCACATACAGTCACATGAGAAACTTGAGGATCAACTAGAGTGATGGAGATCCCAACCTTTACTACAAGGTTTAAAATAGAATTATATAAAGGACAAGAGAAAACTTGCAACAAAGTTCGAGATGAAGGATCCTGATATCTAGTGACCTTGACAAGTGACATAGATGGATACAAAGAATACTAACAACAGAGGAGGCTACATGTCACCCCAATGTCCTAATACAGATGCAGATGGAGGATGGTTCTCCACCTCAGAGGGAGTGACTACGGCAGATCTGAAAGTTTGAGAATCTTGCATAATTCTTGAGATTAGAGGTATGATGAAATCTAGAGGACATTTTACTTATCCAAGTAAAATATGCAGATCAAATGGTGTGGTACCTAAAGGGTACTGCAAAGATATGATGAATTTGATTGAGTTGACAGTACTACGTACTCCAACATATTGCAGAAAGAAGAGTGTTTCTCTCAATACAACCAAGGATGAATATATTGTAGCTGAGAAGAAAGCAAGTAAATATTCCTCAAGAAATGAACAATATGATTTAGAATAATTATACCGATGAAGATGAAGATTATACTCGTATCCATTTCATCATTGGATAAGAAGGGATGCATTGGTAGGACACACATACATAGTTCTATATGATCTATGGTGTAAGAATACTTGCTCATTATTTTTCGATCATGAGCAATATAGGAATAGGTCCTCAGAATCTACTATCAAATCATAGAAATAACTTAACACTACTGCATATTTAAAATCCAAATGAAACTACCGAAATTAAAAATTAACTTCTATTCTATTACACCTAAAAATGAAATAAACTAAGCTATACTACCTAGAATCCATCAAGTAAATGACATTTGAAACTAGCTACAATACTCAGAAATGAAATACTACTAATCAAAGCATAAATTTTAACTCTAAGGACTATTTCGAAATTGAGACATGTAATACACATGAAATTCCTATCTATCAAACTCATGAAAATTCCTATCAACTTCTAACCTATCAAGAACTTCAACCTATCTATAAATTATCAATACAAAAATAATCTAGAGTTTGTAAACAGACTTATAACTAGGCATAAAACAATAACTCAAATGGATGGAAACAAATTTAACTTACAAGCAAATCTACAACAGAAAACAAAATACTTCTACTCTACCTCTTCAACAAACTATACCATAAACTAAGGGATCTTAACCAACCATAAAAAGATAATGCAACTGATTTATAACTTAAAAAGTAAACTTACACTAAACTAGGTTATGTGAATTTTTATCATCAAACTTTAAAACACTATAAACCAATACATCTTTGAAATCTAAATGAACCTATTAAGCTTGAATTTGAAACTGAGTTCTAATATTTTACATCTACTGAAATGAAATAACTTGAAGAAATGAAACTAACAAAGCATATTACAATGAAATGTTGTGTAATTGAAAATAAAAAACTAATTATGGACTCAAATGAAAACGGAAAATGGAATGTTGAACCTATTTCAGAAATGAGACAAACTGATATTCAACAAAGTATATGACAGTATTTTAAACAAGCTTAAGCTAATGTTGGTTTTAGGCGTGAAAACAAATGAAAGTAACTCATAAACTACCTAAATCGTAAACAAAAATAAAACTATGTTGGTTCTATTCAAAGCAGAACTATTTATCACTTAAATAATAAAATATATGTTGAATATAAATGGATTTCATCCTCATTAAAACTGAAAAAATTAATCCATGTGTTAATATAGAACTGAATATGAATTGTTGTAGGTGGATTCGAATCCCAACTAGCTACAAAACATGATAAAGTACTGGAAAATTAGCCTGTATCTTAGCTAACTATTTCTGCATAAAACGAAATACTGGAAATTCTGGAAATGACTGCAGATTCTGGAAAATTTTGTCTTAGTTCGAATTAAAGGCTAAAAGACAAACTGAAAGGAAGTCTGAACGAATAGTGCAAATAGCCGATCAAATGGATTTTGAGGCATAAATTTCATAAAAACCCAGGAAATTATATGTTATAAACAACAAAGTGTCACCTAGAGGAAAATGAATTACTTGTTTGCATAAATGAAATAACTTACAGGAAAACGTAATACATGTATGCAAAAATGAAATGACTTAGCTGCAAATATAAAAAGAAATTGTTGAATATACACAAATGGAACCTCTGATTGTTGAAGGGCCCTTCTCAGTGATCAGGGATTTGAAGCTAACTCAACTCAATCGCCAACAAAACATCAACAACTAAAAATAGAGATTGTTTATTAAAACTGGAACGAAGCTTATACAACGTTTTTCTCTCCTTCCTATGTGCATGTGTTTCTCAACCAAAGACGGTTTTTTATAGTGATTACAATGGAGAGAATTTCGACCCTTTCAGTGGTCGACCTCTCTAATAATAGAATGCCATAAAATTTGAAAACAGCTTCCATTGATGAGTTAAAATGAACAAGTCGTTTTCCCAAAAATTGTGGATGTCAATTTCCTGGATTCACGCAACAGAATAGGTGTATACTTGGACGAGATGTAGAGCGAATCTTTGCAAGAAGAAGCTCATGAACCATGTGTTCCAGGTGGGAAACAGAACCCATATTTTCATTTGCGGCATGGATGCATCCAAATAGGCAAACAAATGAATCTCGAGGTGTGAACGGTGGGTTAAATGACCTGTAACTGAAATTTAACTCACAAATCTGATTTCTGAGCTGAATTTCAGCTAGGTTGTTGCATGATTTAATTGTTGGGTGCTGAGTTTAATTATGGCTAGGTTGTGTGCTATATTCCATTACCTTTCCCGGCGTGATGGATGCGCTCCTCCTCTTCACAGCGTGTGAATTCCTCTTCATTGTGGGTGTGTTAATTTTCCATATTCATGTTCTTATACAAAACATAAAATCCGTTAGTTACCAAAACATGAAATAGTAATATATATATTAAATATAAATTCTTAAAGTAAGTGGTTTTATAAAGAGATGATATATGGGACATATATGAACCCACTCCAAAAAAGGAGATTGGCCACGTGACATATGGTTTTAAATAGTTAATAAATTATTACAATCCATGTCACAATCCACTTTATCCATTTTATGGTTTGGTTAATTTAATATGAGTGGGTTTGATATATTTGTTTTGATATTTCATTTCCATTTTTTTAATATTTTTTTATTTTCTTCCTTATTTAATTTTAAACCAATGCTCAAAGCTCATTATCACTCATGGTTTCTGCATGTGCAGGTATTCACAAGACCAACCAAAGATAGAAGGTGAGGATAAAACAAACCAAGAACCTAATAAGAAACATGCCATTAAACCTAGCGCAAAACTTAGGACCGGAAAAAGAGCTCAATGAAAGGTTAGATAAAGTACTGAAATGTTTATTATTTGCACAATATTGTGTTTAATACATTAAAAATAACATATTAAGCTTCATTTACATTTAAGTGTTTTATAAAATATATCCATTTTTAAGAATAGTTGTATCAAATTATAGTAAATAGGAGGGAAATTAATGTAAATAAAAATCATTATAAAAGACAATTCTGAAGCCCAACAATACTTCTACATCAGCAACAGTTAATGACAGAAATAAGTAATATCGTGTGACCATTTGAATACTTTGAAAAAAAAATAATGTTTTGTTTTCATTTAGATTTTAACGTAACTAGTGATATGCTTACCATAGGTGTTACAGAACTTAGTTATTTAGATGGTCAAAGCTCAACAACGTCAAGAGAGCCTACAACAATTAACGGGAAATGCAGAAGTCTTCATCAGGTCATCGAATTGTTGTAGGTGGGTATCTTTCTTTTCTTACAAGTTCATTTAGTTTATCAATCTATCAAGGTATGATCTTTTTGTCAAACTTAAACTTGATAATAGCTCTCTGACCTGTGCTTCTCGGCTATGGTTTTTTATCCCCAACAATGAGCTCTCGATCTGGATCTCGAGAAAGGTACGCATGCTTGAAATCAAGTTTATCTACGCACTCTTAGAACAAGGTACACATTCTTGAAGTAGTGGGAAATTTATGCTTTTGCACGGTAGGTTGTTGAAAAACTCTTTAAGTTGGAGCGATGGACAATTTGCATTTGAATTTCGACTGGCGTTGTGAACAATTTGTAGTTGGAGGCATGGGGAATTTGCTGTGAACAATTTGCAATTTGAGGTGTGGAGAATATGTAGTTGGCTCTAACTACCTTGGAAACTAAATGTGGGAAAAACAGAATAAGTGTGAAAACCTTTCAAACTAAAGACCACAGAGGGTGGTGAAGAGATGAAGCTGCGAGTTGACAGATATAGTTGGTCGAACAAAAATCAACGTTGAAATTAATGAGCCTAGGGTTTCCAATACCAGTTATAACGTAGTCATTAATAATAGTTGTTTAATTAATACCAGTTATAACGTAGTCATTAATAATAGTTGTTTAATTATACAAATAATGGAAACGTGACTTCCGTATACTTCTTATATTTTGGGAATAGGACTTCGATGAGCCGATTAACAAGATTCACCAAAGTGAAATAAATGTACGGTTAAGATTAAATGTTTAGTCGTTGTATTTGTTAACCCTAACTAATATCAATTAATCAATTAGTTAGCATTTAACAATGGTTTGGCCGCAAACTACTTCATGGCGGCTTCAAGCGATGGCAAGTTAGTTATGAGATGGGTGTGGATAAACAGGTGTAACCATGCGTGGATTAATTAGTTAGCATTTAACAATGGTTTGGCTGCAAACTAATTCGTGGCGGCTTCAAGCGATGGCAAGTTAGTTATGATAGTCGTTGTATGGTTAAATTCATTTAACAGTGTGTTTAAGATCAGTTAACTACTGTGATCGAACTCGTGTCCATCCTTGTGGCTGATCCCCTGTGATTGTAGTTTCTTCTGTAGTGTGGCAAGCTGGAATCCTCCCGCGTGGTGGAGGTTACGAACGATACATATGGAGGTTACATATCGACATATCCTTGAAGCCGATAGGGCCTATCTATAATTCGTCCTCCTTCGATGTGGCTTGGCTCGGGCTATGATGGTGCTTGCGGTACTCTCGCACTTGGCGGTGCCAACTGTAAACCATTAAAATAGTAGGTGGTATAGTGAAGGCGGTTTTGTAAAGATTATGATTTGCATCTCAGTTGCGTGCATAGAAAGCTGGTGGATGCCCTTTTTCTAGTGAAGTCGGAGCCTACAGAAAAATATATATATCCATAAGTTCCAAGAAACCATACTAGAGGTTCAAAGGTGAGGCTCGCTTCGTCTCATTGTATCGTTGAGGGTTTTATTTTCATGATATAGTTTAACTAACTCTGGGAATATGTTAAACCTAATTCTTTCAGATGTTTGGTTTCACTATATTTTGTAGAATTTATACATGCATTGTGAGCAGTTGACAAGGCCTACAGTTCGAGTAGTGTTTTCTCTACTAGGATGAATTCTGCTTCAATATTTAAGCTGAGAGGTGGACCACTTTAGGTCCTTCTCCCGCCCGCGGTTATATGTTCTCTGGTCTTTCGTCCGTCGTTATAGTTTCTCCCATCTTGAGAGGGATCTCTTTTATTCAACCACTTCTACTTCCCACAGCGTAAGCTTATGCAAAAAAAATTAGTTCAGTAATATTTGAGAATGATATTCATAATGGTTCTCATATGTTCTCTTTAGGAATCTTGTTTTATTTTGATTGATATGTAAGCTCCTGCGTCCGTCCAGCAGGCTCCCGCTTCCGTTCAGTAGGGCCGACGGTTCACCTTCCATCCAGCGGCTCCTCAAACGGTTCATTTGGTTTAGAAAACGTTTTCTTGGGAGCTTTTGGAGTGGTCCATCTTCCTGATTTGTGGAACATACGACACATAGCCTTGAGAAGCTTGATGGGAGCTTGGCTATTTAAAACCCCTGTTGGTCCCCAAGCTCACGACCTCAATTCCCTTCAGTTTTACACCATCAGAGAGAGGAACCAAAGCTTGTAAGAACCGTGCAGGAAGCTGAAGTCCTTGTGGAACAGGGAGATCTTCTACAGCAAGACTAGTAGCGTCAATGGCTGGAGGTATGATCTTGATGGGCATTTCTATTTCGATTCAGTTCTATAGTTTAATTCCGCATTTATGCAGAATCGGAATTTTGGCTAACAGTTGGTATCAGAGCGACTTGTTATCTCTGCCTTGATGTTTGGATATTGTACATTGCTTAAATCATTTTATTTCTGTGTTATCCGAAGGGATTCTTCCTTTATATTTTGCGGCTATGCATTTCCTATTTTTATCCCTGTGCGCCCCATGGTTTTTTATATGCATTTGGCTGTGCGTGACCATGGTTTAAGATAGGCATTTCCCCCTGAATATTTTTCAATGCATATGTCTGGATATAACTCATGCGTTCTCCCCCTAGATATTTTAATACATGTATGGCTGCATATATTATATATGTGTTTCCTGGATAGAGGGTTGCATGTATTACATAACATTTATTTGATGTGCGTCCATTCTGTTGATTATATTTATATGCGTCCCTTTAGTTGATGCTTGGCGTCCCTGGTAGATAATATAATATATATACATATGGATTCAATCTTTGTGTCCTCCTTGTGGAGAGTCGTATAGACAATGCAATTCCTATGCAATCTATTATAGGAGGACAGAACGATCCCTATATATTATCATGCAAACTTCTGGTGCATTCTCTTGTATTGTTGCCATATAATATTTGTTTTACATTGTGTGTCTATTTATGGATATGGCAAAAGCCATATGTCGGTTTTTGATCTGCGTCCTATGAATTGTTGCGTGTGCGTCCCTTCTGTTATGAAATATGCATCCCAGCTATTTTATTAAAGGAAGTCTCTCTTGTTTTGTGCACTATGTCCCTCTAAAATAGAGAGATATAGTTTACATTGCATTGATGTGCGTTCATTTTTTTATTATCAGGCTGTACATTGGCCCTTATTTGATGTTGTTTAACCAGGTGTGTAAAAACCCACGAAGTTTGCAAGTCCTAGTTAATATGTAGTCACTGGGTTGTGTATTTGAAAGCATTTCAGTTTTAGATATCATTTATGCTTAAATGAAGTTGAATTCTTGCTCAGATGTAGACAGCCCTTTCTCTTCATATATTGGTTGTTCAATACTGTTTTATCTGATGTCAGGGATTACTTAGTCTCTGGAATATTCTGATCAAAACATGGATTATAAGTTTTGTCAAATTGAAGTTTTTATGTGAGGATATTCATTGCAAAGAAGTTCAATAACTATTCTTTTTGTTTATAGCTCTTTTTTGTTGTTTTGTAGAGGGCACTCTTCCATGTTGCCATATTACTGAGACTTAAGAGTTTTCATATTTGTAAGAACTGAAATGATCATAAGTGTTGGAGCTTGCTTGTGACTTTATGCTGGCAGTGTTTTTACAAAGCTGCAATATAGCTAATGTATTTGCCCAGAAAATTTTGGGTCACCGACATTATTTTTAGTGGCAGGAAAAAAAAATTACATGGATTTCAAAGTCTCCAAGGCTGGATTTTATTCTTTATTGAAGCTACTTTGTACATTGTTGAAGCTGCCAGTCTCATTGAGATCTATTCATTTGAAGCTTGTTACAGAAATATTGTCTAGTGTTCTACATGATATTTAATTAGAGAATAGCCACAGCATCTCTAATTAATCAATATTATAAAGAAAGTTTAGACATTAATTGTAGTTAATTATATTAAATATAATAAATTTTATCTCACAAGAATTTTTATTATATTAATGTAATTAATTAGGATAAAATATTAAATTATTCATAACTTACCCACAGGAATTGTGAATTAATAGTTTTATCATAAAGATTATTTTGAATCTGCTTGAATTAAAAATTTAGCCCACGGGCAATTTTTATGTCATTAGATTCAATCTTAAAGCATGAATTTACATTGGTAAAACATGACATTTTTAATTGGTCTAAATTTTAACGTAAGCATGTGATCTTTATTTTTATGCAGTTGTACAACCTGCAAATTTCTCTGAAATTCGTTGTGATATCCCTGAACTTAAGGGAGATAACTATAAGGTCTGGAAGGAGAGAATTCTCCTTCATTTGGGATGGATGGACATGGATTATTCTATTAGGAAAGATGAACCACCAGCACTCACCAATACTAGCACTGCAGCAGACATCGCGCTTTATGAGCGATGGGAGCAATCTAATCGTTTAAGCATGATGTTCATTAAGACTAGAATTTCAGCTGGTATTCGTGGTTCAGTTGATCAGTGTGAAAGGGTTCGAGATTTGCTGAAAGCCATTGATGATCAATTCGTCACTTCAGACAAGGCACTAGCAAGCACCCTAATCATGAAGTTCTCATCCCTAAGGCTCACCAGTGTGAAAGGTGTGCGCGAGCACATCATGCCGATGAGGGACACTGTGGCTCAATTGAAGAAACTCGAGGTTGATATATCAGAGTCTTTCCTGGTGCACTACATCCTGAACACCCTTCCGCACCAATATGGACCTTTCAAAATCTCATACAACACACACAAGGATAAATGGTCAATAAATGAACCCATGACCATGTGTGTTCAAGAGGAAGAAAGACTGGTGATAGAACTGGGAGGAAGTGCAATGCTGGCAACACACAGGAAGGGAAAATATCAAGCCATTAAGAAAGGGAAAGGTAAAATACCTCCCCAAACTGATATTAACAAGGTTTCCAAGTGTTTCTTCTGTAAAAAGAAGGGACACATGAAGAAGGAATGCGAAAAATTTCAAAAATGGCTTGCAAACAAAGGTAATGCAATCTCATTTGTTTGTTATGAATCTAATATGGTCAATGTCAATATTAACACTTGGTGGATTGATTCTGGATCAACAATTCACATTTCGAATTCCTTGCAGGGTTTGCAAAACCTAAGGAAGCCAGTGGGAAGTGAGCAATGCATCTTATCAGGAAACAAGATGGGCTCGCATGTGGAAGCTATAGGAACATGCTATTTAACTTTAAGCAGTGGCTTTGTTTTAGAATTAGAGAAGGTATTTTATGCTCCAAGTTTTTCTGGAAACTTGATTTCAGTTTCAAGACTTGTACATTTTGGACATTCCTTTAACTTTTCAGAAACATACGTCAGTTTGTTTTATAAATCTGATTATGTTGGGAATGGTATTTTGTCTGATGATCTTTACTGCACTAATTTACAAAACAATGTCACTTATGATTCAATGCATGTTCACACTGGCACTAAAAGATGTGTTATTAATGAAGATTCCTCTAAATTATGGCACCGAAGGTTAGGTCATATCTCCATAGATAGAATTAAAAGATTGGTAAATGAAGGAGTACTTAATACTCTGGATTTCACTGATTTTGAGACTTGTGTGTATTGCATAAAAGGAAAGCAGACCAACAAGTCAAAGAAAGGTGCTAATAGGAGTTCAGACATATTAGAGATTATACATACTGATATATGTAGTCCAGAGATGGACTCACATGGTCAGAGATACTTCATCTCTTTTATAGATGATTACTCACGATATATGTATCTCTACATGCTTCATAAAAGGGACGAAGCATTAGATGCCTTTAAGATATTTAAGGCTGAAGTAGAGAAACAATGCGGCAAGCAAATTAAGATCGTGAGATCAGATAGAGGTGGAGAATATTATGGTAGATACACAGAAGATGGACAAGCACTTGGGCCATTAGCTAAATTTCTTCAAGAGCATGGGATCGTTGCCCAATACACCATGCCTAATTCACCCGACCAGAATGGTGTAGCAGAAAGAAGAAATCAAACTTTATTGGACATGGTGCGGAGTATGCTTAGTAGCTCCAATCTTCCTAAATCCTTGTGTACTGAAGCACTTAAGATGGCAGTGTATATATTAAACCGAGTTCCAACCAAGGCCGTTCCTAAAACGCCATTTGAGTTATTGAAAGGTTGGAAACCAAGTTTGCGACATATGTGCGTTTGGGGATGCCCGTCTGAGGTGAGAATATATAATCCACAAGAAAAGAAGCTGGACCCAAGGACCATTAGTGGGTATTTCATTGGATATGCTGAAAGGTCTAAAGGTTACAGATTTTATTGTCCATCTCACAGCACTAGGATTGTGGAATCAAGAAATGCAAAATTTCTTGAAAATGACTTGATTAGTGGGAGCGATCTAACCAGGAACATAGTTTCTGAGAAGGATCATTCAAAATTTCAACCTTCCACCTCAAGTGATAGATTGGTTATTGTTCACAGCACCCCTCAAGTACAAACTGGTGTTGAACAACCAATTGTTGAAGTTCCACAAGCTACTGACGGCATTCTAGTAGATCAAGTAGTTCAAGAGTTTCCAAGAACTTTTGAACAACGAGTTGAACCACATACTTCTCAAGAAGATAGTGATACAACATTAAGAAGATCTACTAGACCAAGGAGATCAACAATTCCTGATGATTATGTTGTGTATATACAAGAATCTGACTTTAACGTTGGAGCCGAAAATGATCCCGAGTCCTTTTCACAAGCCGTGAATTGCAAAGAATCAGAATTATGGTACGATGCCATGAAGGAAGAGATGAATTCTATAAAGAGTAACGAAGTCTGGGACTTGTTGAGCTGCCTGATGGTGCAAAATCCATTGGATGTAAATGGATC
>LPNX010024558.1:617376-627942 GCA_001517045.1 Pseudotsuga menziesii | reverse complement strand
GCCCGAAGAACGACCTTGAAAGGGAACAAATGAAGAACATTCCATATGCTTCTGCTGTCGGAAGCCTGATGTATGCTCAGGTCTACACAAGACCTGACATTGTATTTGTTGTAGGAATGTTGGGACGATATCAGAGTAATCCAGGTATAGACCACTGGAGAGCTGCAAAGAAAGTAATGAGGTATCTTCAAGGAACTAAAGACTACATGCTTATGTATAGACGGACGGACAATTTGGAAGTAATTGGCTACTCAGATTCAGACTTTGCTGGATGTGTTGATTCACGCAAATCAACATCAGGATACATTTTTATGATGGCCGGTGGAGCTGTATCATGGAGGAGTGCCAAGCAGACCTTGATTGCCACTTCCACTATGGAAGCCGAGTTCGTCTCCTGTTTTGAGGCTACTTCACATGGTGTATGGCTTAAGAGTTTCATTTCTGGGCTTAGAATTATGGATTCTATCTCTAAGCCATTGAGAATGTATTGCAACAATTCAGCTGCTGTTTTTATGGCTAAAAACAACAAAAGTGGGAGTCGAAATAAACACATCGACATTAAGTATTTAGCCATCACGGAACGTGTTAAAACAAAGAAAGTGGTCATTGAGGACGTCAGCACTGAGTTGATGATCGCTGAGCCTTTGACTAAGGGCATGCCACCTTTTAAATTCAAGGATCATGTAATGAATATGGGACTTGGTTCCATTATGTAGTTACTCATTGTATGGACACTGTTATTTTTAATGAAAGTCTTAATTATTGTGATGTTTTTTCTCATGCATATGTGCACCTTAAGTTTATTTGAGAAAATTCGTCTCTGAGGACCAAGAATAAACATAAGGTTTATTTATTAAGAAATTGTTGCCACATAAATTAAAATAGCAATAAATACATAGTAATACATGGAAGGTAATACTTGTCATAAGAGGACTTATCGCCATGATTCTTGTATCTATTACTTAATACAGTTTTGTCAATGAGACATTAAGTTTGGAAGTATGGACCAAGTGGGAGAATGTAAGCTCCCACGTCCGTTCAGCAGGCCCGCGTCCGTTCAGCAGGCTCCCGCGTCCATTCAGCAGGGCCGACGGTTCACCTTCCATCCAACGGCTCCTCAAACGGTTCATTTGGTTTAGAAAATGTTTTCTTGGGAGCTTTTGGAGTGGTCCATCTTGCTGATTTGTGGAACATACGACACATAGCCTTGAGAAGCTTGATGGGAGCTTGGCTATTTAAAACCCCTATTGGTCCCCAAGCTCACGACCTCAATTCCCTTCAGTTTTACACCATCAGAGAGAGGAAGCAGAGCTTGGAAGAACCGTGCAGGAAGCTAAAGTCCTTGTGGAACAGGGAGATCTTCTACAGCAAGACTAGTAGCATCAATGGCTGGAGGTATGATCTTGATGGGCATTTCTATTTCGATTCTGTTCTATAGTTTAATTCCGCATTTATGCAGAATCGGAATTGTGGACCACTTTAGGTCCTTCTCCCGCCCGCGGTTATATGTTCTCAGGTCCTTCGTCCGTCGTTATAGTTTCTCCCATCTTGAGAGGGATCTTTTTTATTCAACCACTTCTACTTCCCACAGCGTAAGCTTATGCAAAAAAAAATTAGTTCAGTAATATTTGAGAATGATATTCATAATGGTTCTCATATGTTCTCTTTAGGAATCTTGTTTTATTTTGATTGATATTGAGATAAATAATGTTTTATCTAAAAGGAAATAATATTACACAAGATTTAATATATGTGCAAATTGTCAATTGGAGAACTTATGTGATTTTTTCGAATGGTTAATTTTACATTCTTTTACCATGTTTTAATTAATTTAAACCTTCCAATTTCAGTATTAAATTCATAAGATTTGTGATATTTTTAAACATTACTTTCTTAGTTTAAATTAGTCGATATAGTAGATGAGATCTGAATTTGATCACTTACCGGTAGAGACATGCAGGAGGATTTGATGATTATGGCATCGTTTGGCGAATTCCACAATATTCTTAGCTCCCTTTATGTTGACATTCAGAAATATATCGTATCTACGTTTTGCGAAAGGTTTTGGTTGACGTCAGGGCACTCTATATTGAATTGTAAAAAATTTCTTATAGTAATTTAAACAGTTTGCGAAGAGGAGCTATACAAACCTGTTTGTTGCAATATTTACAATGGCATCCAGATTTTCCTAGAGGTACTCTCTCGTGCTCTTTGTATCAATTCCAAGATTATGATCGGTTGCAATGTCGCCAACCATAGGAAAAACTTTTTGGAATACTAAGTTTTCAAAGTTATCTCCATGTCTCTCCCTCAAAGGTATGAATAACTCCACTCCCATAACCCGTCATTTTCATTTATAGCCATGAAACAGCGAAGAGAACAGTCAAAATTCAAAACCGAAACATTTCATAGTATAAATGACTTAAGATTTCCTATTTCGTACTACTATGTTATTTGTATTTATAAAATATATCCTAAATAGTGATTTGATTTAGTTGATGACCGGTATGTTGTATAACTAGCACAGTTTATGTTTTATTTATATTTATAAAGTATATCTGAATTGTGATTTAATTTAATTTATAATAAGTATGTTGTATAACTAGCACAACCACAAGTAAAGTGGCGGGTGAATGTTGATAGGAACAATCAACAACGAACTACTTAGTTTTGTGAAGATAGCTAATTGTTAAACAAATGTTAAACTATATAATTTTATATCCATTTTTCATCTCAAATTGTTAGAGTTTATAATCACAAAATAAATTCTATTTAATAAACAAAAAAAACCAAAAACTGATATGAAAAAACAAAACAAAGTATTATCTTTAACCACAAAAAACTGAACCTTATTTAAATCTTAATCAAAATTCATTTAAACATAGCAAGATACGACAACAATAAAATGAATCCATACTATACACTTAGGTTAATCTTGTTGATACACTCAAACAAGTCCAAAATCTTGGATACCCTTTTTCCAATCAATCAAATGATTGGATAAAGGCTTAGCAATGCTAAACTTTACTGCTTGTATGCATTTTTTATATTATACAATATATTAAAATTATGATTAAAAAATTCTAATAACATTAAAGTTACAATACCAGGTGTGGCATGGGGGGAGGGGGGAGGCGGGTGTTTCTTCACCCCAGACGGCATTACTGAAACTACCTTCTCTTAGGGTCTTGGTACTGAGACAAACAACATTGCTGAAGCCTTAGCCCTTTGGCAAGCACTGGTGATCGCCAAGAACAAGGGAATTACAAGGCTCACTGTGCTGGGAGATTCAAGGATTGTGATCCAAGTAATGGTAGAAGGAAATATCCCTAAAAATATACATCTCAGGCATCTTTTATCTAAGATTCGTTGCTTAGCTCGTTCTTTCCATAAAACCGAATTTTTTCATGTGCTAAGAGTGCAAAATAAGGAGGTGTACCTAGCAACAAATCTTGGGTCCATGCTAAGCCCTAGCTCCCTCCAAATTAATAAGAACCTCGATTTCTGCCCTCTTCCATAGGACCAGGGATTGTTCATGGTGACGTATGCAAGCTTGACATGTGGGGGATTGTCATGAGTAGGACAGGCGTCATTGTAATAATGTTGCGGGCTGGTTCAGACGTGTGGGGGTCACGTGCCACCATGTGGGAGTCCACAATGATGCAAAGGAGAGTTAAATGCTTGTACAAGGGGGCGCTTCGTGCAGGTGCACAGGAGGTAAGCGGTATCGTCGATCTTCCGGGAGATTGGGAAGGTTATGTGAGAATTAATGAAGTCTGTGATTATTCCTGGTGTTATGGTTCTTTCGAGCGTGAGAAGCAGGGTTATAATCGCCAGGAAAATGAAAGGGAGAGGCACTGTTATCTGGCTGGTTTGCATGCAATTCGAGACTGTGTTTAACGTATCTTCCAGGACGAAGCTGCAAGTGGTTGTTGTTATGGCTAATTCTGAGTCAATGGGATCTTCCATGCCGACTCTAGCTGAATTCGACGTCCGGGAGGAAGTGGAGAAGCTCAAAGAAACGGTGGATGTCATTGACTCTGAAGGAGGCAGAAGATTGGATAATGTGGAAGGAGATATGGCTTTCCTCATAAAGGAATTCAAGCACACAATCAAAAAGTCTAAAACAACAATTCTCAGGTTTTTAGCAAACTTGGAGGTGAAAGTTGGCAAACTCGAGCTCAAGGTGGTCAAACTAGAAAATGCGAGCAAATCTCGTTCTTTTTCCCGCTCCTTTGGGAATTCCGCATAGCTCGTCGATTTTGCTATGTTTTGTCTCCTTCAGGGGACTAAATGTTTATGTTCTGGCCTTGTCTAAATTATATATGTTGTCTCCCTTTCAGTTTCTGTTTACTGTTAGTATGTTAAGGTTTGTGTGGACTCTGTTAGCATATTGATAGGTTAAAATTTATGCTAAACTCTGTTTCTAGTTGTGTTTCTACGACCCTCTAATGGGTGTTTTGTACCTGTTTTGCCGCTTTCATAAGGGCGTTGTTAAAGAAGACTAGGGTTGATGACTTGCTTTGTCACTTCCACAAAGGCATTTTTGTAATCTCTTATACCACCTAAATATATTATAACCATTTGTGCCTAAAAAAACATTAAAATTACAATACAATATAATGGTTATTTTATTAAACTTATTAAATACAATATAATGGTTAAAATCATAATAATAATTTTAATGTTTTTTATTTAACTTATTAAATACAATATATTTATTGAAAGTTATAAAAAATTGATCAATTAATTAATATCATGATTGATAAATTAATTTTTAAAGTTTTTGAAAATATCGATATCTTTACCATGATTAATATATATATTATTACTTTTATGAATTAAAATTAAATTAATTATAATAATTTAATATATAAATTGTTTAAGTAAAATAAATCAATAATATTTTATTTAAAGTATATTGTGAAAACTAATTAAAATGATCAATTTTTTTATATAATTTATTTAATATTTATAAATTAATATAATATATTTTTATTTATAAACAAATAATATTTTTATATAATTTACTTTACTATTTATAAAAAAATATAATAATATATTTTTATTTATAATTAATACATAATATAATTAATATATGCTATAAATAAATATAATAATATTTTTTTATAATCAATATATGATTTGTAGAGTGAAAACTAATTAGATTATATTTTTTATATAATTTATTTAATATTTATTTATAAAAATACAATATATTTTTATTTATAAAAAAAAAAAGTTTTATTTATAAAAAGATAATATATGAAATGATAATATTATTTATATAATTTATTTAATATTTATAATAATAAAAAAATAACTAATACAATATATTTTTATTAATAAAAGGATAATAGTAAAATTTTCATAATTTATATATAAATTATAATACTAATGTCTACTAAATGAAAAAAAATCATTATTACATAATGACAACTAATTAACTAATAAAATATCATATTTTATTAATATTAAAGTTGAGTAAAAAATAATAATCAATAATTATATAAAATATCATATTTTATTAATATTAATTTTATAATATTAAAGTTAAGTGAAAAATAATAATTAATAATTATATTATATGAAAACTAATTAAAATATAATATTTCTTATATAATCTATTTTGTCAAAAAAATAATTAATAATTATATTATATGAAAACTATTTAAAATATAATATTTCTTATATAATCTATTTAATATTTCTAAAATTAAATAAAAGAATAATATAATAACTCATATAAACTAAATATGTTTTATTTATAAAACAAAATAATTATGGATTGTTTATTTTTTATTTTTTATGTTTTTAAGAAACTTATGATTCTTAGTAAACGTGTTAAATAATTATATTAATAAATATATGTTTTCATTAATTTCATTAAAAAATTATATGTTAAGTAAAATAGATTATAAGCACATATTAGTCAATTTTGGATAACAAGCACATATCAAAAAGTTCAAAATGTTAGTTAATTTTGGATTACAAGCACATATCATAATGTTTATTTATCAGTGATTTTATGTTGCACTCATGTTCGTCATAATCATGTTTTAGTGTTTTAGTTATGTCATCTTGGCACATTACTCAATGATTATGGTTACGTGGACCTTATACATAATGTTGCATTACTAATGGTTTTGTCACACTTTGTACATCATAATGTTCAAAATGTTAGCCAATTTTGGGTTACAAGCACATACAAAAGACACAATCAAAGATGCAACACATTAATAATGTGACATTCGATGTTCATCATGGGTTTTGTCACATTGTGATGTTTATCAAGGGTTACGTTGCATTTGGAGTGCATCAAGGGTTATGTCACATTACGACAATGGAAGGGTTATGTTGTAAATGTGACATTCGGCGTTTAACAAGGGTTTTGTTGCATTGTGATGTTTATTAAGGGTTTTTTTTTATTACTAAAACATCATAATATTGATAATATTCATATTTATGAATGATTTTAATGGTTACGTGGACCTCATACATAATATTGCATTAATAATGGTTTTCTCGCACTTTGCACATATCATAATATTCAAAATGTTAGTCAATTTTCGATTGCAATCACATATCAAAATGTTCAAAAAGATAGTTAATTTAGGATTACAAGCACATACAAAAGTCAACCATTGTTAACTGAAGTTAAACATGACTCACCAAAGTCAACCATGGTCGAGGATGGTCAAACTAAAATCAAACATGGTTGACCAAAGTTAGCCATGGTTCGCTACAGTGTACCAACACAATATAAGATGTGACACATTAATAATGTGACATTCGGCATTTGGCTTTCATCAAGGGCTTTGTCACATCGTGATGTTCATTAAGGGTTATGGTTAATGAAAATATTGAAATCTTTATTATGATTGATATATAGACATTTGTTATGGTTATGGTTCGCTACAGTCTTGTGACACAATCAAAGATGCAACACATTAATAATGTGACATTCGATGTTCATCAAGGGTTTTGTCACATTGTGATGTTTATTAAAGGTTACGTTGCATTTTGCGTTCATCAAGGGTTATGTCGTTAATGTGACATTCAGCGTTTATCAAGGGTTTTGTCGCATTGTGATGTTTATCAAGGGTTAATTTTGGATTACAAGAAAATACCATAATGTTTAGAATATTCATATTTATGAATGATTTTATGTTGCACTCATGTTCATCATAATCATGTTTCGGTGTTTCAATTATGTCATCTTGGCACATTACTCCATAGTTATGGTTAATTGTGGTTAAATTTGTTAATGAAATTACAATGTTTTGTAGGTGTTTTGTCTTAATGTGACATGGACCTCATGCATAATGTTGCATTAATAATACTTTTGTCGCACTTTGCACATATCATAATATTCAAAATGTTAGTCAATTTTCGATTACAAGCACATATCAAAATGTTCAAAATGTTAGTTAATTTGGGATTACAAGTATATACAAAAGTCAACCATGGTTAATTGAAGTCAACCATGACTCACCAAAGTCAACCATGGTCAAACTAAAATCAAACATGGTTGACCAAAGTCAGCCATGGTTCGCTACAGTGTACCGACACAATCTAATATGTGACACATTAATAATATGACATTCGACTTTCATCAAGGGTTTTATCACATTGTGATGTTCATTAAGGGTTACAATGCATTCGACATTCATAAAGGGTTTGTTGATGCCTCGGTTGTGCAGGTGCTGGAATGGTATCCAAGGAAAACAACAGGGGATGAAAACCCAGCCAAAGGCTTCAGGTAGTCCTACGCAAGTATTACCCTATCCTCAAGCGATTTGGTGTGGTTAACACCCACGGATATTCGGCCTCTGCTGGCACTCTTTGAGTCGGTGAGTTTGCTCCTTAAAAGGGAGACTTTGGATTAAATCTAAAGCCAATCCTAAATGAAATTCGAATGAAATCTAAAGTCAATAATTCTGCAACTATGAGAAGAAATTCTGTTAAATTTTCATATGCTTAACTAAGACATCAGTATATCATTTCATTTTTCATAATAAAAGCATATAAAATAGGATCACTGAAAGAAACAGTATCACAAGAACAACACAGATTTATCCTGGGAAAACCCTAAAGGGAAAAACCCAGCAAAAGCTTCCTCAATATAGATTCCCCAAAAAGGGAAAAAGGTAAAACCAACAAGGAGATAAAAAACCTGATTCTCCAGCAACTCCTCTCCTCCACAAGTGCGCTATTCCAAGTGAGTGTGTGTGTCTCAAGTGAGGAGCACTACACCTCTATTTATATTCATCTGTTCACTTAAAGTTTACTCAATTAACATGTCAGCTTAAGTTAACTCATGTAGGCTCGAGTTACACATGTAGGCTCAAGTAACCACATTGGGGTGTTGATGACCCACCTTTAAAATTTGAGGGGACTACCTCATGAATCTTATTAGTTCTTTCGATTAGGAGCATCGAGGTACAATGAAATACAAATGGTTCTCCCGGTTGGACCATCGGGGACCACAAAAGATACATAAAGAATATTCTTCAAAGTTACAATATTTCAACACTCCCCCTTAACGAGAAGGGTATTCTACATCAACATCAACAAGAGCAGAGATGGGGAACATCATCAACATCAGCAGGGTAAAACATCTATAAATCATTGGAAGCTTTTCAACATCATGTAGTCTTCATCTTCAATCTTCAATCTTCATCATCAACAACATCTTCAGTCTTTTATCTTTCAATTAGCAATGACATCTTCAGCACTTGGATCTTTCGATCAGCAACATCTTTAGCACTTTGACTGTCCGATCAGCAACAACATCTTCAGCATTTTGAACTTTCGATCAACAACATCTTCAGCACTTTGATTTTTCGATCAGCAACAACATCTTCAGCATTTTGTCCTTTTTTATCAGCAACATCTTCAGCATTTTGACTTTTCGATCAACAACAACATCTTCAGCACCTTGACCTTTCGATCAGCAGCAACATCTTCATCATCATATTCTGATCTGTCGATCATAATCATCATCACATTCTGATATTTCGATCAGAAACATCATCATCATACTCTGATCTTTCGATCAAAAGCATCATCAACATAGAAACATCATCATCATACTCTGATCTTTCGATCAGAAACATCATCAACATACTCTGATCTTTCAATCAGAAACATCATCATCATACTCTGATCTTTCGATCAGAAACATCATCAACATACTCTGATCTTTCAATCAGAAACATCATCATCATACTCTGATCTTTCGATCAAAAACATCATAATCATAGTGCGTCATCATCATACTCTGATCTTATAGATCAGTACGTCGTCATCATCATACTCTGATCTTTTGATCAGTATGTCATCATCATCATACTCTGATCTTTCGATCAGTACGTCATCATCATCATACTCTGATCTTTCGATCAGTACGTCATCATCATCATCAGCAACAACTTGCAATCCACAACTCAAAGACAAAAAGTCTTTGGATCACTTTTGGACTTAAAGTCCAAGGATGATACAATCCCACCACATTATCGACAACCGAAGTTACCGGATTGATTACGGGAGAATCAGTCCCTATCACTTTAGGACTAAGTCCAAGTACAATGCAATCCTACCACATTCTCGACGACCGAAGTCACCGGATACAATTACGGGATAATCACTCCCTATCACTTTAGGACTTGAGTCCAAGGATGATGCAATCCTACCACATTCTCGACGACCGAAGTCACCGGATACAATTACGAGATAATCACTCCCTATCACTTTAGGACTATGTCCAAGGATGATGCAATCCTACCACATTCTCGAGGACCAAAGCCACCAGATCTATTGTGGACAGATGTCCCAGGATGATACAATCCCTCTTCATTCTCGAAGACTGAGGTCTCCGAATCACTTTAGGGAAGGTGCCCAAGGATGATACAATCCCATCACATTCTCGATGACCGAGGTCACCGGATCTATTATGGACAGATGTCCCGGGATGATACAATCCCTCTTCATTCTCGAGGACCGAGGTCTCTGGATCACTTTAGGGAAAATTCCCAGGGATGATACAATCCCACTGCAACATCACTACTCCCCCTTTCGAGGAAGGTCTGTCCGAACAACACCAAGCTTGTCTCGAAAGTGTTCAAACTCTACTCGAGGCAGAGGCTTCGTCGATACATCATCATCCAAACCATCATCATCTACATCTTCAATATCTGAATATTGATCTATCACCATCTGTATCTCTAGTATGTGAATACTAAAAGCATCATCATCTATATCTTCAATATGGGAATACTGAAACATCATCGTCTCTATATTCAGTATAGAAATACTAAATCAGCATCATCTGCATCTACAGTATCATTATCTTCATCTTATCTTGTATGTAGAAATACCGGATTTCTACGTGTTATGTGGAACATAGGGTTCTTTGTCATCACAACTGTGGTTATCACATAGAATCATTGTTGTATCCATCTTCAGGTCAAAGAGACCTGATATCGGCTTCTGAAGCCATATGGCTTCATAACATAGTAGAGCAATCTGCTATGTATTCTGCTTCAACCGTGCTAAGAGAAAAAC